>SJYC01047579.1:0-19085 GCA_006408675.1 Madoqua kirkii | reverse complement strand
CGCAGCCATGAAATTAAAACAGCTTACTCCTTGGAAGAAAAGTTATGACCAACCTAGATAGCATATTCAAAAGCAGAGACATTACTTTGCCGACTAAGGTCCGTCTAATCAAGGCTGGTTTTTCCAGTGGTCATGTATGGATGTGAGAGTTGGACTGTGAAGAAGGCTGAGCACCAAAGAACTGATGCTTTTGAAGTGTGGTGTTGGAGAAGACTCTTGAGAGTCCCTTGGACTGCAAGGAGATCCAACCAGTCCATTCTGAAGGAGATCAGCCCTGGGATTTCTTTGGAAGGAATGATGCCAAAGCTGCAACTCCAGTACTTTGGCCACCTCATGCGAAGAGTTGACTCATTGGCAAAGACTCTGATGATGGAAGGGATTGGGGGCAGGAGGAGAAGGGGACAACCGAAGATGAGATGGCTGGATGGCATCACAGACTCGATGGACGTGAGTCTGAGTAAACTCTGGGAGTTTGTGATCGACAGGGAGGCCTGGCGTGCTGTGATTCATGGGGTCACAAAGAGTCAGACACGACTGAGCAACTGAACTGAACTGAACTGGTGGTCCAGTGGTTAGGATTCGAAGCTCCCAGTGTAGGGGTATGGGTTCAGTCCCTGGTCAGGAAACTAAGATCCTGCAGGCCAACCAGCCTGGCCAAAAATAAGTAAGTAATAAGCGGATTAGGGGATAGGAACTTTCAATAGTGTGCACAAAGAAAAAAGAAAGAAAAGAAGCAAAAATAAAAATGTTTACGTGATTTATGGGTACTCTGTGATATTGCCATGTTTTTCCCTTTCAGCTTTACTAATATGCAATTGACTAATAGCCCTGGGTATGTTTAAGGTGTCCAATATGATATAGTAACCTATTGCCGTGATGAGTAGGGGTCATCTCAGCCTCATGCAACAGTCCCACAGAAGGACCTGCAAACCCAAACCCGAGTGAAAGAAACCAAACCAAAAAGAGCACATGGCCTGAGTCCATTTATCTTTCTTTACTTTTAAAAAATATATATATATTTATTTGGTTGTGTGGGTCTTAGTTGCGGCATATGGGATCTAGATTGCTGACCGGGGGTCAAACCCAGGCCCTGTGCATTGGGAGCTTGGAATCTTAACCACTGGACCAGCAGGGGAGTCCTGAGTCCATCTATGTAGTACAGGATGTGAAACAAAATCAGTGTATGCTGCTGGGGACAGGTCTTCTGCTTGTGAATCACAGGCCAGTGTTTTCAGGGTCAACTTAAAATATTCACATTTAATGCAAAGAGTCAGACACGACTGAGTGACTGAACTGAACTGAACTGAATATATACACAAAGTACCCAATCTCAACCATGGTTATACATCTGAGATTTAATTTCATAAACTGGGAGATATATATGAAAAAGAACAGATGCTTCTATTTAAGAAACAGAGGTCATGAGGCTGGGAAACCAGCGGAGAGAGTGAGCCATCTTGTAAAGGCAGGGCTTCCCTGATAGTTCAATAGTAAAGAATTCCCTTGCCAATGCAGGAGATATGAGTTCATCCCTGGTCCGGGAAGATTCCACATGCCATGGAGCAACTAAACCCATATACCGCAACTCCTGAGCCTGTGCTCTCGAGCCCATGAGCCACAACTGGCCCTACAGCCGGTGCTCCGCCAGCAAGAGCAGCCACCCCAGGGAGCAGCTTGCCCACTGCAACTAGACAGCAGCCCTCACCCCTCACAACCAGCGGGAGTCTGGGCAGCAGCAAAGACCCAACACAGCCAAAAATGGATAAAAAGTAAAACAAAAAATAAGGGTAATGTTGGATGAACATGAAAAAGCCACGTAAGCATCTCTCTTACACTTTCACAGTAAGCATGAGATGAACGCAATGCAAATGTAAATTACACCGGAGAGATGAGAGGGTGAGGAGAAAGCAGCAGGGATGGACCTGCATTGCACGCTCATGAGCTGGGAATTCCCTGGCGGTCCATTGGTTACGACTCTGTGCTTTCATTGTGGAGGCCTGGGTTTGATCCCTGGTTGGGGAACTAGAGTCCCACAAGTCTGCAGCAGGAAAAAAAAAAAGCTCATATGAATCATAACAGCCTGACAATTGGAATCTTCTAAATTCTATACAATGTGATATTGGACATAAAAATTCTCAAGGCTTAAATATCTGTCTTAATATTATCCTAAAGAAAATCAAACCTGAATATTCACTGGAAAGACTGATGCTAAAGCTTCAATACATTGGCCACCTGATGGGAAGAGTCCACTCACTGGTAAAGACCCTGATACTGGAAAAGACTGAGGGCAGCAGGAGAAGGGGGTGACAGAGGATGGGACGGTAGGATGGCATCACAGACTCCATGGACATGAGTTTGAGCAAACTCAGGAGGATAGTGAAGGACAGGGAAGCCTGGCAGTCCGTGGGGCCACAAAGAATCGGACAATACTTAGCAAGGGGACAGCAACAATTTCAAAGAGCTACTTTACACACTTTGTGTGCGCTCTCCTATCATGTTCTTGTTGTTTTGAAAAGTTATCACCTTTAAGGGTTTACGTGGTGGTCCTGTGATTAAGACTCTGCACTTCCAACGAAGGAGGTGTGGGTTTGATCCCTGATCGGGGGACTAAGATCCCACATGCTGTGCTGCATGGCCTAATCTTTTAACCATGTGAAATTTATTTCAGTATAAGGTGTCTCCAAATGTGTCCCACTGTTGTTAAAGTCAACAGTGTTCCTTGCTTCTAAATCCCTGATGCCCAGTTTAGTGTCTGGCACAGAGAGGTCCCTTTGGCACCATTAAATGGATGAACTCTAGACTCTGCTTCCTAAACTTGGCCACATATTTTATTCTGTAGCACATTACATTGTTGAAACATTTAAACCCTGCCGTTGTTGGAGCAGAAAAAACATTTCCTCTCTCCTCTTAGGTTCTATGACTGAAGCTTGCCAAAAAAAAAAAAAAGAGAGAAAGAGAGAGAGAGATTAACAAGAGGAAAGGATTCTGTATGGAAGCTAAAAGAAGGCATAACTTGCTAAAACGATTAAAATTACAGGCGTATATATCCAACTTGGGCCTCTCAGGTGGCTCAGTGGTAAAGAATTCGTTTGCCAATGTAAGAGACACCGGTTTGATCCCTGCATCGGGAAGATCCCCTGGAAAAGGAAATGGCAACCCACTCCAGTATTCTTGCCTGGGGAATTCCATGGACAGAGGAGCCTGGTGGGGGACAGAGGAGCTGTAGTACATGGAGTCGCAAGGAGCTGGACACGGACACAGCTGAGCGACTAAACAACAAACAACACCCAGCTCAGTAGGGGAGTCGGGGAGTCGGGGAGTAGGGGGTGGGGGTAGGGAGAAAAGGCTTCTATGGGAAGAACACATGAGTTTCTTTCTTTTTTTTTTTTTCCACTGAGTTCCTTTAGGAAAAACAAATAGGTTGAGAGAGCAAACGTGAGGTGAGATATTTTGTGATAATGCTATCTCTGCAGGTATAAGTGGACTTTCCAGCTTCTTCGGGCTAGAAAACTCCAAGAGAGCATAGTAATTGTCATAGTTTAACTTACCATCACCCTCTGGAAGCAGCCTCTCCCCAAAGAGGCAGTTTCTGGCGGCTATACTTAACCAGAATTTTTTGCTTTGAGTCAGAAAAGGGAGGGTCAGAGAAGGCTTCTTTCTAAGACCCTTGCATCTCAAATGTCTTCCCTTAAAATAATCATTTCAACCAGCTCTGGGGTTTCCCGTGAGTCCCCACACAACCAACTAAAACTCTGCACAACAGCTTAAGCAATTTCATTCCATCTTGTGTAGCGGACTTTTCAAAAGCTGATGTAAGCATCAACATTATAATGGAAGTGTGCGTGCTCAATCGCTCAGTCATGTCCCACTCTTTGCGACCCCATGGACTGTAGCCCACCAAGCTGCTCTGTCCACGGAATTCCCCAGGCAAGAATACTGAAGTGGGTTGCCGTTTCCTTCTCCAGGGGGTCTTCCCCGCCCAGGGTTGAACTCGCATCTCCTGTGTCTCCTGCGTTGTCAGGAGGATTCTTTATCATCCAGCCACCTGGGAAGCCCCGTAAGAGTCAATCCTGGCATTTAAATCCCATTTCAGTGGTTTGTGTCCAGTGTTTTTGATGTGTGTCCAAATCTTTTCAGCCCCTCACCAGTGACCCCACCTCACTTGCTCCTGGGTTTCTGCTCCTTCAGTTACGTGTAGAGCTCCTGACCCCTTACACCCTGTCCTGCTTCCCTGCCTCTGTGCTCAGCCCTCCCAGCAAACTTGAAGAAGGGAACCAAGTCACATCCCCTTGATCCTCTTCCAATCCTTTGTGCAAGTCTGGACGCAGGCCCAACGCTTGTTCCATGCTTGTACTGTTTGAATTCATCAGAGATGTCAAGCTCCCCTTTTCCTGGCTGGGGTCCAGCTGGACTTGGGGGTCCCCACACTGGAGTGTCTCAAGTGGTGTGCAGTCTGTGGGGAGTCAAGCAGTGCAAAAGGATAGGGAAGGTGGGAGCAGGGTCTTCAGTTTTATAGCTGCTAATTCTTGGGGGCCTTGATGAACAAGTGAATGCAAGTGTCCATAGAAATAATCAATAAAAATCTCTGATAGGACTATGAAAGAGTTTTATTTGAGTCAAACTGAGGGTTGTAGTCTGGGAGGCTCCTTCTCAGAAAACTCTGAGGAGCTGCTCCATTGAAACATGGTGTCTAGCACAATCTTGCACCTCATCCAAGCAAAGAACACACATCACCATCACACGTGACAGAGTATATTCCTTCAAGCTTTCTAAGAGACAGACTTCGTACACAGATAGTGAGACAGCAGGACCCTGGGGTCTGGAAAGGGAACCTTATCTTCCAGAGAGTGTCAACATGGACACCATGAGAAGAGGGGGTCCATCTTTATATGCAGGACAGACATTCTTTACCCCAACGATTAAAGCTAATGTATTGTGAGAGTCTGAGAGGCTGTCTTAGTTCACATACAGTTCAGGCTGAACCATGTATAAGCCAAATCAACTCCCCTATACCTTAGTATGTGAACATTTTCTCCATCACAGGATATAAAAATCTTAGAATCACACGATCCAGCAATTCTATATATGAGGAAATACTCAGAAGATTTGAAAGCACACTCTGGTGCCTTGTACACCCACGTTCATAGCAGCATTATTCACAGTAAATAAAGCATGAAAGCAATTCAAGTGTCCATGATCAAACAATGGATAAGCCGGTGGGGCAGGCACATGTACTAGAGTATTATTCATCATTAAAAAAAGAAGGGGACTTCTCTGTGGTTCTGTTGTTAAGACTCCCAAGTTTCCAAAGCAAGAGTTGCAGGTTCGATCCCAGGTTGAGGAACTAAGATGCCACGTGTCCAGAAGCTAAAAAAAAAAAAAAGAGAGAGAGAACGGAAGGGAATTCTAACACACGCTACAGTGTAAGTGAATCTTATGGACATACTGGTAAGTGAAATTAAGTGATTCTACTTAAATGAAACACCTGGAGTGGTCAGATTCATAACAACAGAGAATGGAAAAGAGATTGTCAGGAGCTGGTGGAGGAGAAAGAGGAAATTGTGGTTGAATGGGGACAGAGGTTCCATTTTGCCAGATGAAAAAAAGTCCTGGGATTCCGTTGCACAAGATGTGAAGGTACTTAACGTGACTGAAGTGGCTAAATTTTACCTTCTGTGTATTTTTACCACTTGCAGACTCAAGAATCTCAGAACTATCCCCTGAGGGCAAGCTCAGAAGAGAAACGGCTGATTGCACCACTGCAGACTCGCCCCTCCCATCCCCGCCCA
Organism: Madoqua kirkii; assembly: GCA_006408675.1. Classification (NCBI taxonomy): domain Eukaryota; kingdom Metazoa; phylum Chordata; class Mammalia; order Artiodactyla; family Bovidae; genus Madoqua; species Madoqua kirkii. The sequence continues at coordinate 13,296 of SJYC01047579.1, read as the reverse complement.
TCCCTGCCCAGGGCTTAAAAATGGTCTTTTTGTTGTAGGAGGGTTCCCAGATTTGGTTTTTCCGGATCTATCAGGTCCAAGCTTCGCAGCTTTAAACTCAACCGCACTGACTGATATCTGTGCTCCAGGCTCTGCTCCTAAGACTTGGTAAGTCCTGGGTCACCCCCTCTTCTGTAGGAGACTGGGTACTGAGTTCAGATCCTCCTAAAGAGACCTCCTAAAAGTCTAAGAGCTTCCCACGTGGCTCAGCAGTCAAGAACCTGCCTGACGATGCAGGTGACACTGGAGACCACTCCATCCCTGGGTCGGGAAGATCCCTGGAGAAGGGAGTGGCAACCTCCTCCAGTGCTCTTGCCTGGAGAATCCATGGACAGAGGAGCCTGGCCGGCTACAGTCCATGCGGTCCGCAGACAGTCGAAAATGACTGAACCCTCACCTAAAGAGACCTCTTCAGCCCACCCACGTGTGCAATTGGCTCCAGCTGGAGGGTGGAAAGACCTATCTTCCAGATGAGAGCAGAAAGAGTTAGGAGTTGTAAGCTTGTGAGAGGAGAGGTGGGCAGGGGAGGAGACTGCATCAGATCTTGAGGGTTTTAGACTAGTTTTTTCACTGGTGTTCAAACGTGGGCCACTGATTTCAGTCTCCTGTTACTGTCCATTTCTGTAGGTTCCTCCTCTCTGGATCTTGGGGCAACTATAAGGGACTTAATTGTCTAGAGTTTGGTACCTATGGAGGAGGGCTGTGTGGTGATTTGCTTTAAATCACTTTCAGATTCCTTACACCCAGCAACTCTGTGAAGCTGGCTCTGTTATTTATCATTGGCAGAATTTTTATAACATTGGTAAGCATACCCGTAGGGGCTTCCCAAGTACCTCAGTGGTAAAGAATCCGTCTGCCAATTAGGAGATGGGGGTTCGATCCTTGGATTGGGAAGACCCCGTGGAGGAGGGCATGTCACCCCACTCCAGCATTCTTGCCTGGAGAATCCCCTGGATGGAGAAGCCCGGTGGGCTACAGTCCATGGGCTTGTACGTGACTTTGCAACTAAGCAACAACAGAAATAATGTAATACCATGTGACGTAAAATTTGCCATCTTAACTATTTTTAAACTTCCAGTTCAGTAATGTTAAATATAGTCACTACTGGGCAGCCCATCTCTAGAGTTCTTCTCTTCTTGTAAAACTGAAACGTGTCCTCCCTTAACAATTACTCCTTATTCCCTCTCACCCAGACCCTGGAAAAGCACCATTCTGCTTTCTGTCTCTAGTCAAGCAACTTTAACTAGGTTCATAGAAGTGGAATCATACAGTTTTTGTCTTTTGGTGCCTGGCAAACATCACTTAGCATAATGTTCTCAAGATTCTTCCATGTTGTAGCCTGTGTCAGAATTTCCTTCCCGCCCCCTCATCCCCCTGACTGCCCCGTACAGCATGTGCGATGTTAATTCTCAGACCAGGGATCCAGCCTGTGTCCCCTGCAATGATTCCCCAGAGTCTTAACCACTGGATCACCGGAGAATTCCCCCTCCTGTTTATTCTTTGTTGTTGTTTAGTCACTCAGTCGAGGAGATGTGGGTTCGAACTCTTTGCGACCCCATGGGCTGCAGCACGCCAGGCTTCCTTGTCCTTCACTATCTCCCGGAGTTGACTCAGACTTACGTCCATTGAATTGGTGATGCCATCCAACCATCTCATCTTCTGCTATCCCCTCCTGCCCTCAGTCGTTCCCAATATCGACTCATCACACCAGGTGGCCAGAGTATTGGCGCTTCAGCATCAGTCCTTCCAATGAGTATTTAGGGTTGATTTCCTTTAGGATTGACTGGTGTGATCTCCTTGCTGTCCAAGGGACTCTCAAGAGTCTTCTCCAGCACTACAGTTCGAAAGCCTCAGTTCTTCAATGCTCAGCCTTTTTTATGATTCATTCATGACTACTGAAAAAACCATAGCTTTGACTAAATGGACCTTTGTCAACAAGCTGATGTCTCCGCTTTTTAATATGCTGTCTATGTTTGTCATAGCTTTTCTCCCATGGAACAAGTGTCTTTTAATTTCATGGCTGCAGTCATAGTCTGCAGTGATTTTGGAACCCAAGAAAATTAAGTTTGTCACTGTTTCCATTGTTTCCTCATCTGTTTGCCATGAAGTTATGGGACTGGATGCCACGATCTTAGTTTTTCGAAAGTTGAGTTTTAAGCCAGCTTTTTCACTCTTCTTTTTCACCTTCATCAAGAGGCTCTTTTGTTCCTTTATCAAGAGGCTCTTTAGTTCATCAGGAGGCTTTTTAGTTCCTTCTTAAGGCTGAGTGATATTTCATGGTCTGTTTGGTGTTTATCCATTCCTTTGAGGATGGGCTTCTGGGAGGCTTCCGTCTTTCAGCTACTGTGAATACTGCTGCTATGGACATAGGTGTACAAATATCTCTTTGAGACCTTATTTTCGGTTCTTTGGGGTACACACCTGTAGGGGAGGTTGCTGGATCATAATGATAAATCCGTTTTTAGTTTTTGAAGGAACCACCACACTTTTTTTTTTTTTAAAGAAATATTCAAATGACTGGCTCATTGGAAAAAGACCCTGATGCTAGGAAAGATTGAAGGCGGGAGGAGATGGGGACAACAGAGGATGAGATGGCTGGATGGCATCACTGACTCGATGGATGTGAGTTTGAGCACACTCCGGGAGTTGGTGATGGACAGGGAGGCCTGGCGTGCTGCAGTCCATGGGGTCACAAATAGTCAGACACAACGTGGGGTCACTAAGCGACTGAACTGACTGAATTTATTTTTTGGTTGTGCTACACAGCAGGGCATGTGGAAACTTCCTTGACTATGGATTGAGCCTGTATCCCCTGCACTAGAAGGTGGACTCCTTTAACCACTGGACAGACAGGAAAGTCCCTGGAAAAAACATACTTTATCAGCAGCAGCTGCACCATTTGTATTCCTACTAACAGGGCTAAAGTATTCAGCAGCAGCATTTGAGCAAGAAGGAAATGCATGTTCAGAGAAGCATATGACTCCACAGGGGTGTTTGAGGAGCCAAGATTCTAATGAGTTTCCTGACTCTTGATCAAAATGCTAACCTTGGACTTTGGAGTATCAGGGTGGAAGAACCTGACGGTGACTCGTGGTCTCTGAATCAGCCTAGCCCTGTGGAGACGTGTGGGGAGGAGACATTTCAGGCCCCACAGCAGCAGCACACGGTCCTGCCATTTCCGATCCAGAATGAAGGCAGTTCCCTCTTCTCCAGGCAGCTGGGAGGACACTCTGATTTGATGCTTTCACTGAGCTGGGCCACAGTCTGTCCCTCCCTGTGAATTCCGTCTGCTTTCTATCCCAGAGCAGAGTTCCAATTCCTTGTCAACTCTGCAAGCCGTGGAGGAGAAAGCTTCAGGTTTTAGGATCCTTGGTGGAGAGATGGGTAGAGTGTGAGACGAGTGGAATCTTGTGCCTGAGGCAGGGTCTGCTTAGTCACTCAGTGGTGTCTGACTCTGTGATCCCGTGGACTGTAGCCCATCCAGGCTCCTCTGTCAATGAGATTCTCCAGGCAAGAATACTGGAGCTGGTTGCCATTTCCTCCTCCAGGGCATCTCCTTGACCCAGGCAGGGAACTCCTTCCCTGGCAGGTGGATTCTTTACCCCTGAGCCACCTGGGGAGCCCAGAGAGGAGGTGGTCTTTGTGATTTCAGCTTCCGGATAAGTGTCAGTAGCAGACATCCTGTCAGCATTTTTGTGATTCAGTGGGTTACTGGCGATTGTGATTGATCTGTGTGTTGCTGCAAGGTAAACTAGCAAATCGAGATCTCTGGGATCCCTCAACTTCTTTCTAGGAAAGCAAAAACAATGGTTGAGTATTGTGTTATTTACTTAGAGCCTGGGGAACAGATAAGAACATCAAGCTGTTTTTCCCCTAGAGACTATTTGGTGCTACTTTTTCTTTGTTTCTATCACTTTTCTAATTAGTACCGTGGAATCTGCATTTTGGAACTCAGGTGAGACCTTGGAGGTTAAATCTTTTGTCTAGGAACAAATGAGAGGATGGAGAAACTTTTGTACCAGAAGGGTCCTGCAGGCTCCTCCTGGAGTTGAATCCCTCCTTTTTTCCTTTTTTTTAGCTTTTTTATTGGAATATAGCTGATTAACAAAGTAATAGTTTCAGGTAGACAAAGGGACTCAACCATATGTATACATGTATCCGTTCTTCCCCAAACTCCCCTCCCATCCAGGCTGCCACACAAAGCTGAGCAGAGTTCCCTGTATAGCAGAGTTCCCTGCCATATAATAGATTCTCGTTGATTATCCATTTTAAATACAGCAATGTGTGCATGTCCATCCCAAACTGCCTAACAATCTCTTTCCCCTAGTCTCCCCCCTTCCTCCTTTTTTGGATTCCCCGAGGGGAATAGGACTGGGGCCAGAAAGGGAATAAAGTTTTGGATGGAGAGATGAATCACAGAGTCAGCAGGGGAACTCAGTTACTGGAGGACTTGGTTTCATTGCTCTGATCACTGAGCCCTTTCAGCTGTCGTATCACATGTAATAGGGAAGGGGGGAATAATGACGGTGATAATTAATCTCTCTGTTTTATAGAAGAAAGGAGGACACAGCAGTATGTAGCTTGTGGGAAGTCACATAAATCACACCTCACAGTGCCAGATTTGAACCAGCAGAGCTAGCGGATTTTGCTTTAAAAATCAACATTCTTGGGGCCTCCCTGGTGGTCAGCAGTTAAGGCTCAATGCTACCAGTGAAAACGGCATGAGTTTGAACCTTGGTCAGGGAACCAAGATCCCACAAACTATGCTGCAGGGCCAAAAGATTAAAAAAAAAAACAAACTCCAGCATTCTTACCCATTTAGCTAATACCATTTAAGCAGCTACTGTGTGCCAGGCTCTTTGTTGAAAGATTTTGCTTCTCTGTGTGTGTTAGTCGCTCAGTCATGTCTGACTCTTTGTGACCCCATGGACTATAGCTCACCAGGTTCCTCTGTCCCTGGATTTCTCCAGGCAAGGATACTGGAGTGGGTCACCACCATTTGCTTCTGTGCAGGGGTGGGAAACTTTTCTTTCTAGGTTCTAATCATTAAACTTATACAAGACAGATTAAATAAAGTCCTATGTATGGGAATTCTGTAAATGCGTTGAGGTTCAAAGACAAGCAATTGAGGTTTAAAGGCTCCCCTGAGCTAAAGAGAAGGGGGTGGGGATCTGGGGCTTCAAGGAGAAGAGAACCCGCAGGAAGATGGGAAGGTTGGTAAATTAATGTTTACCACTCACTGCAGGTAAGTCTTCCTGAGATAAAGAGTTATCTCTGGTAACAGCTCTCTTCCTGCCATAGGTCACCTAATCTAAATGGTTTTGATCAGTTAAGGGAGACTAACTTAAGCCTAAGCAAGGAGACTTTTCTGAATCTTCTGTGTCTTAATTGCCTTCAGCTCAAAATAACCCACAAGCCAAAGCGGCGTGTTTATGGAGACATATTCTTCTCCCTCTCAGTTCTCTTCAAGCAACTCTTCCAGTAACTTTGAAACATATCAACAGTCTTCTTTATGTTTGAGGAGAGCAACACTCAGAAATGGAGAACTTGCCCTGTGTCCTTATACCACCTGCCATCACTCCATCGCTCCGTGGAGCTGGACTCCTAGGGCCGAGGGCAGATGGGCCTTCCTGATGACTTTGCGTCTTGTTTTCTCAGCAGATCGCGGTCTGCTCAGCTCCATCTAGGATGCTGCGTCACCGTGTTTGCAGTTCGGTCAGAAGCTGGTCCGCCGGAGGCCACTGGAGCCCATAGTGGGGTCTGAGAGTCGCCTGTCTCGCTGTCTGAACACCCTCGACCTGGTGGCTTTGGGTGTGGGCAGCACCCTAGGGGCCGGCGTGTACATCCTGGCTGGAGAGGTGGCCAAGGAGAAAGCTGGACCAGCGATTGTCATCTGCTTCCTGGTGGCCGCCCTGTCTTCTATGTTGTCCGGGATCTGCTATGCTGAGTTTGGGGCCCGGGTACCAGGCTCCGGTTCTGCGTATCTCTACAGCTACGTCACTGTGGGACAGCTATGCGCCTTCATCACTGGCTGGAATCTTATATTGTCCTATATCATCGGTGAGTTGGTGGGGAGCGGGGAGGTGTGGGACTTAAGATGAAGAAACTAGGAGCGGGGATTTAGGTCTTCACTCATTCATGAGAACTTTGCTACTATCGATTCTGATGGTGGCGGGGAGACGTGGGTCATAGCAGCAGGCAAACCTCATAGCTCCCTTCTTCTCAGCTCTCTCCCATTATCTTTAAAGGATGGACCCAGAACAAAGAAGCGAAGGGAACTGCAGGAAGTGGGTGAGAGGGAGGCAGGGCCCACAGGCATCCTCTCACCATATCGAGGGTCTTTGTTCAGCTGTTGCCTTCGCGGGATTTCCCTCTGCTACTTGGTTGAAAATTTCACCCCTCATCTCCCAGACCTCCTGCTCCCAATGACCTGTCTTCTTCTTCTTCTTTTTTTTTTTTGTATAACATTTATCTTCTAACATTAAGCAGTTGATCTATCTTGTGGGTCAGCCCAGTCTACTCTTCCCAACCCGTGAAAAGAATCTCTTTGAGATTAGAATATTTTGTATGTTTCTCCCCAGCCCCTTCCCCTGCTCAAAGACATCCAGTGACACCAGGTAGGGGTTCAATGAATGTTTGCTAATGAATGTTCTATCTTCTGCTCCGGCAGCTACCGCCAGTGTGTCCAGGGCCTGGAGCTCCGCCTTTGACAGCTTGATAGGGGCCCGCCTCTCTCAGGCGTTCGAGGGGACTTTCCCTCTGCATGTGCCCCACTTCTTGGCCAAGTTCGCAGACTTTTTTGCATTTGGCCTGGTGCTTCTGCTCACGGGTAAGACAGGGATCACCGGTAGGATGGGAAGAATGGGGTGTGGAAGTGGGGAGCTGGGGTAGGAAAGGCTTGGGATGGAAGAACGGTAGAAGAGTTACAGCTGGATTGAAGGCTCTAGGATATGAGAGACAGGAAGGTGAGACATAGCCCATTGTTTCCCTCTGTTGGCACTACTGACAGTTTGGGCTGGATCATTCGTAAGTGTGGATGGCTGTCCTTTGCATTTGCTTTTTTTTTTTTTTGGCTGTGCTGCAATGCATGCCGGATCTTGCTTCCCCTGTGCACGCGTGTGCGTGTGCTAAGTCTCTCAGTAGTATCTGACTCTTTGCGACCCCATAGACTGTAGCCCACCAGTCTCCTCTGTCCATGGGATTCTCCAGGCAAGAATACTGGAGTGAGTTTCCATTCCCTTCTCCAGGGGATCTTCCAGACCCAGGGATTGAACCTGGATCTCCTGCTTTGACAGGAGATTCTTTACCATGAGTGCCACCTGGGAAGCCCCTTAGTTCCCCTGTGTGCATGCGTGCTAAGTCACTTCAGTCACCTCTAACTCTTTGCAACCCTATAACTGTAGCCTGCCAGGCCCTCTGTCCCCTACCAGGGGTCACACCTGTGCCCCCTCAGGTGGAGGCACAGAGTCTTAAGTGCTGGGCCACCAGGGAAGTCCCTGGGTTTTGTTGTTGTTGTTTGAAGTCACTGTCGGGTGTTGCATGGCATCCCTGGCCTTTACTCACTAGACACCAGTGATGCCCGCCCTCCCCCCAAACTGTGACAATAAGAATGTCTCCCGACAGTGCCAGCTGCTTGGGGGACAAGATCACCCCACTGAGAACCATTCACTTATCTCTGTACTGAGATCAAAGATTTTTTTTTAAATTAAGAGGTAATTTACATAGCATAAAATCAAGCATTTTATTATTTTTCCCAGCTTTACTGAGATATAATTAACATTCAACATTGTATAAATTTAAGGTGTACAACCTAATGATTTAATAGACCTGTCTACTGGGAGATGATAGCCACAGTAAGAAATTAACGATCTTAGAGTGTGCCATTCAGTGGGACCTGGTATATTCACAGTGTTCTGGAACCATCACCTCCATCTAGCTCCAATGTTCATCACAACAAAAGGAAACCCTGTATCCACTGAGCAGTCACTGTCCACCTCCTCAGGACCCCAGCTCCTCACCGCCGCTTTTGGATGTCTCATATTCCATCTTTCTCACAGGACTACTGGCTATGGGGGCTGGTGAGTCAGCCCTGGTTAACAAAGTGTGCACAGGCTTGAACCTTTTGGTTCTCAGCTTCATCATCATCTCTGGCATCATTAAGGGAGACCCGCACAACTGGAAGCTCACGGAAGAGGACTACACACTGAACATATCTGGATCCAATAATTCCTCTAGGTTAGGAAGGTTCTCTAGGCCTTAATAATGCACGTGGAGGAGGGCGCAGAGATGGGAAAGTGGTGGAGACTAAACAGACCTGGGCTGATGAATCCAGGCGGAGGGGCTTCTGGAGCCCAGGGCTAGGGGTGTGAAGGGAAGAGTCCAGAAGTGATGGCTGGACACACCTCAAGCACGTTCTCTCTTGCTCCTTCTCTCACGTAGGTCAGGCCCTCTGGGTGCCGGAGGGTTTGTGCCTTTTGGGTTTGATGGGATTTTCCAAGGAGCAGCTACGTGTTTCTATGCATTTGTCGGTTTTGATGTCATTGCTACTACAGGTAATATGGTCATGGTCCCATCCAGCGTGTGGGCACAGATTGGGCTGCGCTTGGGTGGAGGGGTTTCTTTTGGAGGTTCAACAGGAAAGGGGATTTTTCACTTTCACCCTGGCGTGTTTCCTGATCCAGTACTTCCTCCAATCCTGCAGGGGAAGAAGCCCGAAATCCCCAGCGGTCCATCCCCTTGGGCATCGTGATCTCACTCTTCATCTGCTTTTTGGCGTATTTTGGTGTCTCGGCCTCACTCACCCTCATGGTGCCCTACTACCAGATTCATTCTACAAGCCCTTTGCCGCAGGCTTTCCTCCACATTGGCTGGGACTCTGCCAGATATGTGGTGGCTGTTGGCACCCTCTGCGCTCTTACATCCAGGTCAGTGTCACGGGTTTCTGCCCATTGACTGTCAGATGCTCGGGTATCCCAGGCCTTGGAAAGGAGAGGAAAAGAGAGCAAGATGATCTTGCCCCATGTAGACGAGGGAGTGGATGCCCTGGTCTCTCCTGCTTCTCCACACGACCACACATGTCCTCGTTGTCTCTCCCAGCCTCCTGGGTGCTATGTTTCCCATGCCCCGTGTGATCTACTCAATGGCAGATGATGGGCTCCTGTTCCGGGGACTTGCCCTCATCCACGCCCGCACTCATACCCCCATCTCGGCCACCTTGGCTTCTGGAATTCTTGCAGGTAAAGAAATAACGGCCATGCCTTCTTTGATCAGTTTTCTTAGTTTGGATATTTTTCCTGGGTTCTCACCCCCTCCCCCACCTCGTTTGTGCCTTCCTTCTAGCGGTCATGGCGTTATTCTTTGAGCTCCATGACCTGGTGGACCTCATGTCCATCGGGACCCTGCTGGCTTACTCCCTGGTGGCATTTTCTGTCCTTGTCCTCAGGTGAGACCCCACAACACCTTGGGTGGGGGTCTGGGGTACTCGGGATTGATGAGCGGGAACTGTCTCCTGCTTTCAGGCCGCCTTCTTAATGTCTGCTCAGCTTAAGGCAGCAGAGACTTGGAATAGGCTGTGTGAGTTGGATGAGTAGGGGCTGCTGTTAACATTGCTTTAATATCTCTAATTCAGATATCAGCCGGATGAGAATTTAAGCAAGACCGAGACAACAGAGAAAGGAACTGAGATGCAGTCTGTAGGTGAAGCAAGTCCTTTGGACACTGCACCTGAAGAGGGAAACTCAAAGATGCTCAAGCGTCTCTGTCACCCTCCCAGCACCATCCCCACCCGGACATCTGGCCAGATTGTTTATGGATGTGCCTTACTGCTTGGTGAGCATTGGGATCTCTCTCTGGTGGTATTCTGAAATTGACAAGATAAGGTGGGAATGTGTATTTCATCAGTTGAGGAATGCTGGAGATATGATGAGCCTTCATGATGTGGGAAGTTTTGGGGAGGAGTATGACCCAAGCTCTTGACATCTTTGGCTTCTGGAGTCGAACCTGTTCTGTTCTCCTCCACCTTGACCCTTGCAGCTCTCCTGCTGACCATCCTGAGTGTGATCCTGGCCCAGTGGCCCAGACGTGTGTTCTCTGGAGACCCCGTGCTCACACCAGTGGCTGTGCTGCTGCTGTTGCTCATCACTGGGGTCACGGTCATCATCTGGAGGCAGCCCCAGAACCTCAGTTCTCTTCACTTCAAGGTAGGTGACCTTATGTGCCCAAAGTGTCCACCTTGAGTGAAGGAAGTCTGTGTGCTTTAGGTCTAAACATCCTTCCCTGGGACTTCCCTGGTGGTCCAGTGGCTAAACTCCAAGCTCCCAATGCAGGGGGCCTGGGTTCCCTCCCTGGTCAGGGAGCTAATCCCACAGGGTGCAACTAGAGATCCCTGTGTGCAGTGAAGATGAACGATCCCTCCCACTGCAGCTGAGACCTAGTGCAATCAAGTAAAGAAATACTAAAAAAAAAAAATCTGTCTAATCATCCTTTCCTGTACCAGGGAAGAAAGTTGTCAAAACCCTTTCTGGACCACTCCCCTGGTCCACATTGCATGCGTGCTTTACATATACAATCTGAGTAGCCACTGAACACACAGCCTGAGGACTGGTCTTCTCGCCCACCTGGGGGTCGGGTCTCCCTCTCAGATGTCTGGGCTGTGATCAGGGATGAACTGACTCTGCCCACAGGTCCCTGCGCTGCCTGTCCTCCCACTGGTCAGCATCTTTGTGAACATTTACATGATGATACAGATGACCTCTAGGACTTGGGCCCAATTTGGAGTCTGGAATATGATTGGTAAGAAGATTTCTAGGATAAAGAGACCGCTTGAGGGACTGAACCCAATACTCTGCGACAGCATCTCCCCTAAACTGTCTTGGCCGCCATAACAGGAGGCCTTCTGGACATTTGTAACTGGGTGCAGCTCCTACTTTTCCTTTTCACTGTCTCATTTTCCTCCTAGGATTTATTATATACTTTGGATACGGGATCCGACACAGCTTGGAGAAGAGTGAGCAATGACTGCCAGACTTCACTTCCCAGACTCTTGACAAGAACACCCCAGGTGCTGGGTCATCGTAACCGCAGGACGTAGATGCTGGGTGGAATCCCTCCAGGCACTGGAGAATCTGCTGGTTCCAGGGGCACTTTAAGTCTCTATGGACTGTGACGGTGGGGGTGAATTTAAGGCCCTTTACTCATTGCTAGTGGATGAAATGACTTATCTGTTGTCTAGTTTCAAAGCATGATAGATATGTACAGAAAAGTGCATACCTCATACCTGTGCAGCGAGATGAATTTTCACAGAGAGTGCAACAAACTAACCAGAAAAAAATAAACTACTAACCTGCATGGAAGAAATATCATCGTGTGCCTTTTTCCAACAAAAACACACAGATTGCTACACAGGAAGAAAATGTGGGTGACTCTACACTGTGTCGAGAGTTGCACTGTGTTTATTTAGTTTCCTGTGATGTGACTCTTCATTTCATTAACCTTCTTTAATGCCATTCACTAACTCTTTGTTTTTATTTCCCAAGAACTCTGGGAAATTGTTCCTAATATTAAAAAATGTTGAGGGACTTCCTTGGAGGTCCAGTGGTTAGGATTCCGAACTTTCACTGCTGGGTTCAGGTTGTATCCTTGATGGGGGATCTAAGGTCTTTCAAGCCATGTGGTATATCTGAATCTTTTTTTTAAATTGATGCTATTGAGATTTCCTTTGTTACTGTTGAAATGAAACACAGTTTTGTGTGTTTATTTAAAATTTTCTTTTTTTTTTTTGTAATGAAAAACATTTTTACTTATCTGTTGCCTTTAATTTAATATCTAAATAGACACCATATTCTTCTATAATTGCAATATGGAAATGTGTATGAACAAAATAGATAAATTTTTTGTCATATGCTGAGGAAAGAACAGTGGTAGTAAGATTTATCCAGTTTTAGCAGCAGCAGCAGTGCAGCCAGAGAATGGTCAGTGTCTGGGGACAAAGATAAGTATCCGCAGTCCATGCATACCTTTGATTTCTTCTTTTAGTGCCTGAGTAACCATCCGGTGCTGCTGGACAGTTCTCTTTAAATTCTTCTGACTCAATTTTAATTTCAGACATTGCCCCACAGCCTCCTGAAGTGTCCGTGACTTTGATGGCTGTAGTTCCAGGAAACTTTTCTCTGAGAATTTGGGTCACTTTGAGCTCCCCCTCGGTCTGTGAGGCAAACGTGCATGGGGCCCCGTGGAGACGAGGAAGCCGGTGGTTCCGCAAAGCACAGGCACCGCTGCGGCCGGGCCCCACGCCGTCATGCCTGGCCAACGCGGCCCCGAACTTTTCTTAAAGAAAACTAAATATGTGCAATTTTAAATTTACCATTATGCCTCAGTAAAGCTGGAATCCAGATAAAAGAGGGAAATTGACTTTAGCACATTCATCATTCATTTTGAAGATGGTATCATCTTAGAGTGATTCTTAAACATTGGATTTTTGATGTCTGTATTTCCACTGCAATATTTTAATACACCACCGGCTGTCTTTACCCATTCATTCAGTCTTTTTTTTTTTTTTTTTTTTTAGATTGAGGTACAGTTGATTTACAACATTATATTAGTTCCAGGGGTACAACACAGTGACATAATTTTATAGATTGTATTTCATTTAGAGTAATTATATATTCGTATACTGGCTTTTGTTTCCTGTGCTGTACCATATACCCCATAGCTTATTTTATGCATAGTAGTCCGTCTCTCTTATTCCTCTACCACATTTGTCCCTAACCCTTCTATCAGTGATTCTGCTTCTCTTTTGTTAATACACAGTTATTTATTTTTTAGATTTCACATGTAAGTAGTTTGTCTTACTTTATTTCACTAAGTATAATAACCTTCAGGTGCATCTGTGTTGCAAATGGAGAACTTTGTTCTTTCTTATGCCTTCGTAGTATTCTATTGCATACATATACATCTTTTTTTAATCCATTTGTCTTTTGGTGGGCATTTGAGTTGCTTCTGTATCTTGACTATTGTAAATAATGCTAATAATATTGGGCTCATGTATCTTTTCAAGTTAATTTTTTCACCCAGATACATAGCCTGGAGTGGAATTGCTGTTCTGTGGTAGTTATTTTGGTTTTTTGAGGACCCCCCCATACTGTTTCCATAGCGTCTGCAAATCAGCTTCTCCCCTCACCTCATCTGTTTGCCTGCAACCCTAAAGTACAGCTGTACTATTTTCCATGTCCACAAAGATCCTGCCTGTGGGCCAGTTGA
>SJYC01047578.1:0-13609 GCA_006408675.1 Madoqua kirkii | reverse complement strand
TTTTTTTTTTTTTTTTTTTTTAGATTGAGGTACAGTTGATTTACAACATTATATTAGTTCCAGGGGTACAACACAGTGACATAATTTTATAGATTGTATTTCATTTAGAGTAATTATATATTCGTATACTGGCTTTTGTTTCCTGTGCTGTACCATATACCCCATAGCTTATTTTATGCATAGTAGTCAGTCTCTCTTATTCCTCTACCACATTTGTCCCTAACCCTTCTATCAGTGATTCTGCTTCTCTTTTGTTAATACACAGTTATTTATTTTTTAGATTTCACATGTAAGTAGTTTGTCTTACTTTATTTCACTAAGTATAATAACCTTCAGGTGCATCTGTGTTGCAAATGGAGAACTTTGTTCTTTCTTATGCCTTCGTAGTATTCTATTGCATACATATACATCTTTTTTTAATCCATTTGTCTTTTGGTGGGCATTTGAGTTGCTTCTGTATCTTGACTATTGTAAATAATGCTAATAATATTGGGCTCATGTATCTTTTCAAGTTAATTTTTTCACCCAGATACATAGCCTGGAGTGGAATTGCTGTTCTGTGGTAGTTATTTTGGTTTTTTGAGGACCGCCCCCATACTGTTTCCATAGCGTCTGCAAATCAGCTTCTCCCCTCACCTCATCTGTTTGCCTGCAACCCTAAAGTACAGCTGTACTATTTTCCATGTCCACAAAGATCCTGCCTGTGGGCCAGTTGAGTTCATTTCAGCTGAGTATTTCAGTTAACTTAAATACTGCAAGTTTTCACCTTATTTGAAACTTCATAATTGTCCAGGTCATTCATTACATAAAAGTTTAAAGAATGTGAGTCATGCCTGACTCTTTCCAACCCCATGGACTGTAGCCTGCCAGGCTTTTCCAGGCAAGAATCCTGGAGTGGGTTGCCATTTCCTCCTCCAGGGGATCTTCTCAACTCAGGGATCAAGCCCTCTGCCTTGGCAGGTGGATTCTTTACTACTAACACCACCTGGGAAGCCCTTAAAAATAGTGAATTCTGTCTAGGAAAGGCAGCCTCCAGAAGAACCTAATGGATTTGTGCATGAGTTCTGCCTCCTCAGTGGCTCAGATGGTAAAGAATCTGCCTGGAATGTGGGAGACCTAGGTTCAATCCCTGGGAAGATCCCTGGAGAAGGAAATGGCAACCCACTCCAGTATACTTACCTGGAGAATCCCAAGGACAGAGGAGCCCGGCAGTCCATGGGGTCACTAAGAGTCAGACATGACTGAGTGATTAACATACACACTTTCTGCTTCATACAAATACTGTGATATTCTCCACACTCTACAAACAAGCAAAACAAATCCCTCCCCAACAAGAAAACAAAACAACCCCCACTCCACAAAATCAAAACATAGCAAAACAGAAACAAAACAAAACTCTCCAAAACAAAACAAAATCCCAAACTCCACAGAAAGTCAACGATGGTTGATCCTTGGGCCGATGTGAGCTCCTGAGGATAAGAGGAGGTTCTCTGGGAAAGGTGATAAGTGTCCATGTATACGTCATGGGAAAGCTTTTAATTAATGTATAAAATAGTGTATATCTTATGGGGGACTGTTGAGTCAAAGACAGGCACACTTTAAAATTTTGACAAATGCTGTCAAATTTGACAAATTGCAAAAGAGGATAGTGCTGTCTAAGCAAGTATGAAATCCATGTGTATAATTAAAATTTTCTTAGTATCACATTAGATAAAAAACGGACACAACTAATTTTAATAATGTATTTAGCTCAGAATATACAAATTTTATCATTTAAACATATAATGTAAAAATCGCTAATGAGATATTTTATCTTTTTATTTCGGAACAGTCCTCAAATTTCAGTGTACATTTTACACTTATTTCCCACCTAGCCACATTTCAAGTGCTCAAGACTATGTACCATACTGGATAATGCTGATCTAGAATTTTTATTCAGGTAAATTCTGGTCCATAGCTCAAGTCTTGCCTGTGGCCCTGATTTTGTAGGGGCCAGAGGCTGAGTGGTTTTTATTTTCAAAAAGTTGTTAATAAAAATACAGAGAATATGTGGTCCAGAGCATATGTGGCCTGAACAACCTAAAATATTGACTATTGGGCTCTCAAGAGAAACACTTTGGCAAACTCTGGTCTGGGGTAACTCGAGTTTGTTTATTCACAGTGCCAATGTATTCATTTGTCTTTGCTTTTGTGACGCTTCACCTTAGCCACACACATACCTAGATGAGGCTAGAAGCATCTCTAGTGATCTCTGACTTCTTGCATAATCAATTCTTCTCCCTGTGCCCCAGTCAATCTAGCTAAAGATTTTTCCATTTTCAAAGAACCAACTTCTAGCTCCATTGATTCCTCATATCACTATAAAAATTTCTTTCTTTCTTTCTTTTTTTTTTGCTATGTCCCTTGGCTTGCAACATCTTTGTTCCCTGACCAGGGATTGAACCTGAGACCTTAGCTGTAAAAGAGTCCTAACCACTGGACTGCCAGGGAATTCCCATCTACTTCACTTTTTCACTTTTCTCCGGTACAATCAGACAGGGATCAAGACCATCCCCATGCAAAAGAAATGCAAAAAAGCAAAATGGCTGTCTGGGGAGGCCTTACAAATAGCTATGAAAAGAAAAGAGGTGAAAAGCAAAGGAGAAAAGGAAAGATCTGAATGCAGAGTTCCAAAGAATTGCAAGAAGAGATAAGAAAGCCTTCTTCAGTGAACAATGCAAAGAAATAGAGGAAAACAATAGAATGGGAAAGACTAGAGATCTCTTCGAGAAAATTAGAGATACCAAGGGAACATTTCATGCAAAGGTGGGCTCGATAAAGGACAGAAATGGTATGGACCCGACAGAAGCAGAAGATATTAAGAAGAGGTGGCAAGAATACACAGAAGAACTGTACAAAAAATATCTTCATGACCCAGATAATCATCATGGTGTGATCACTCATCTAGAGCCAGACATCCTGGAATGTGAAGTCAAGTGGGCCTTAGAAAGCATCGCTACGAACAAAGCTAGTGGACGTGATGGAATTCCAGAGAAGCTGTTTCAAATCCTGAAAGATGATGCTGTGAAAGTGCTGCACTCAATATGCCAGCAAGTTTGGAAAACTCAGCAGTGGCCACAGGACTGGAAAATGTACATTTTCATTCCAATTCCAAAGAAAGGCAATGCCAAAGAATGCTCAAACTACCGCATAGTTGCTCTCATCTCACACGCTAGTAAAGTAATGCTCAAAATTCCCCAAGCCAGACTTCATACGTGAACCGTGAACTTCTTGATATTCAAGCTGGTTTTAGAAAAGGCAAGGAACCAGAGATCAAATTGCCAACATTCACTGGATCATCAAAAAAGTAAGACAGTTCCAGAAAAACATCTATTTCTGTTTTATTGACTATGCCAAAGCCTTTGACTGTGTGAATCACAGTAAACTGTGGAAAATTCTGAAAGAGATAGGAATACCAGACCACCTGACCTGCCTCTTGAGAAATATGTATGCAGGTCAGGAAGCAACAGTTAGAACTGGACATGGAACAACAGACTGGTTCCAAATAGGAAAAGGAGTATGTCAAGGCTGTATGTTGTCACCCTGCTTATTTAACTTTGACTCTTGAGAGTCCCTTGGACTGCAAGGAGATCCAACCAGTCCATTCTGAAGGAGATCAGCCCTGGGATTTCTTTGGAAGGAATGATGCTAAAGCTGAAACTCCAGTACTTTGGCCACCTCATGTGAAGAGTTGACTCATTGGAAAAGACTTTGGTGCTGGGAGGGATTGGGGGTAGGAGGAGAAGGGGATGACAGAGGATGAGATGGCTGGACAGCATCACTGACTTGATGGACACAAGTGTGAGTGAACTCAGGGAGGTGGTGATGGACAGGGAGGCCTGGCATGCTGTGATTCATGGGGTCGTGAAGAGTCAGACACGACTGAGTGACTGAACTGAATTCACTTTTCCCCACTCTGATCTCTATTGTATTCTGCCTTCTTGTTTCGGTTGTTTGCTTTTCTTTTAGTTTACTTTATCAACTTGAGGTTTTTTCTTTTTTGAAATTTTTTTGGTGTCTTGATTTTTTTCTATCACTCTAAAAAGCTTCACTTTTTATCCCCCCTAGCTTTCTGACTTTGTGCTTGTGGTCTCAACACTTTCACAATGATTTTCTGCTTCTCAGTAAGGAAAGTGCACCGGAATCTATCATGGACAGATTGAGCCCACCTGGAAGCCCACAGGCCTGGCTGACACGGTGTTTTATTTTGTTGTTTAGCCGCTCAGTCATGTCTGATTCTTTGCCACCCTATGGACTGCAGCACGCTAGGCTTCCCTGTCCTTCCCCATCTTCCAGAGTTGGCTCAAACTCATGTCCATTGAGTCGAGGAGGCCATCCAACCATCTCATCCTCTGTCGTCCTCTTTCCCACTGCCTCCACTGTTTCCCAGCATCAGGGCCTTTTCCAGTGTGTGGGCTCTTTACATCAGTTGGCCAGAGTATTGGAGCTTCAGCTTCAGCGTCAGTCCTTGCAATTCATTTCCTTTAGGATTGACTGACTTGGCCTCATTGCTGTCCGAGTGACTCTCAAGAGTCTTCTCCAGCACCACAATTTGAAAGCATCAAGTCTTCGGCGCTCAGCCTTCTTAATGGTGAACACAAAGACAGGGAAGTCTTCAATATTTCATGGAGCACATCAATTCCTGCTATAAATTCTGAAGCAGCAAAGAAAAATAACAGGATGTTGAATTCGTCCAAAAGTTTCTGTTTTGTTACGGTAACTTCCTTCCCTGATGGTGAGTGCGTGCTAAGTCGCTTCAGCCATGTTCAACTCTTTGCGACCCTATGGACTGTAGCCTTCCAGGCTCCTCTGTCCATGGGATTCTCCAGGCAAGAATACTGGAGTGGGTTGCCACGCCCTTCTTCAGGGGATCATCTCAAACCTGTGTCTCTTTTGGCTCCTGCTTTCGCAGGCAGTTCTTTGACATTAGCACCACCTGGTGTTAATTCTTTGCAAAAACAGCAAGTTGAATACATATTTATTTAAGTGGTCACTATGGAGAAGGCATTAAAAAAAAAGTTAAACTCTTAGTGGAGGAAATTCATCGTCTTGGTTCAAAAAATGCTGATGGAAAATTAAGTGTGAAATTTGGGGTCCTCTTCCAAGATGACAAATGTGCCAACCTCTTTGAAGCATTGGTAGGGACTCTCAAAGAGGCAAAACGAAGGAAGATTATTACATACTCAGGAGAGCTACTTTGCAAGGTGTTCATGATGATGTTGACATTATATTGCTGCAAGATTAATGTGGTTTGTTTAGCTCTCTCTAAACAAAAGGAGACTCATTTTAGAAGTCTGTCCTTTTTCCTATCTTGAAAACAAATTTGTGTATTACACTGTAAAATCCGGAAAAGGTGATGGCACCGCACTCCAGTACTCTTGCCTGGAAAATCCCATGGTCAGAGGAGCATGGTAGGCTGCGGTCTATGGGGTCACGAAGAGTCGGACACAACTGAGCGACTTCCCTTTTCCCTATGGAGAAGGCAATGGCACCCCACTCCAGTACTTTAGCCTGGAAAATCCCATGGACGGGGGAGCCTGGTGGGCTGCAGTCCATGGGGTCGCTAAGAGTCAGACATGACTAAGCGACTTCACTTTCACTTTTCACTTTCATGCATTGGAGAAGGAAATGGCAACCCACTCCAGTGTTCTTGTCTGGAGAATTCTATGGATGGGGGAGCCTGGGGGGCCGCCGTCTATGGGGTTGCACAGAGTCAGACATGACTGAAGTGACTTAGCAGCAGCAGCAGCAGCAGGGATGTTCAAGCTGATTTTAGAAAAGGCAGAGGAACCAGAGATCAAATTGCCAACATTCACTGGATCATCAAAAAAGCAAGAGAGTTCCAGAAATACATCTATTTCTGCTTTATTGACTATGTCAAAGCCTTTGACTGTGTGGATCAGAATAAACTGTGGAACATTCTGAAAGAAATGGGAATATCAGATCTCCTGACCTGCCTCTTGAGAAACCTATATGCAGGTCAGGAAGCAACAGTTAGAATTAGACATGGAACAACAGACTGGTTCCAAATAGGAAAAAGAGTACGTCAAAGATGTATATTGTCACCCTGCTTATTTAACTTATATGCAGAGTACATCATGAGAAACCCTGAGCTGGAAGAAGCACAAGCTGGAATCAAGATTGCCGGGAGAAATATCAATAACCTCAGATATGCAGATGACACCACCCTTATGGCAGAAAGGAAAGAGGAACTACAGAGCTTCTTGATGAAAGAAGAGAGTGAAAAAGTTGGCTTAAAGCTCAACATATTCAGAAAACGAAGATCATGGCATCTGATCCCATCACTTCATGGGAAATAGATGGGGAAACAGTGGAATCAATGTCAGACTTTTTTGGGCTCCAAAATCACTGCAGATGGTGACTGCAGCCATGCAATTAAAAGATGCTTACTCCTTGAAAGTAAAGTTATGACCAACCTAGATAGCATGTTGAAAAGCAGAGACATTACTTTGCCAACAAAGGTCTGTCTAGTCAGGAAATAGTTTTTCCAGTGGTCATGTATGGATGTGAGAGTTGGACTGTGAAGAAAGCTGAGCGCCAAAGAATTGATGCTTTTGAACTGTGGTGTTGGAGAAGACTCTTGAGAGTCCCTTGGGCTGCAAGGAGATCCAACCTGTCCGTTCAATGGAAATCAGTCCTGGGATTTCTTTGGAAGGAATGATGCTAAAGCTGCAACTCCAGTACTTTGGCCACCTCATGCGAAGAGTTGACTCATTGGAAAAGACTCTGATGCTGGGAGGGATTGGGGGCAGGAGAAGGAGGGAATGACCGAGGATGAGATGGCTGGATGGCATCACTGATTCGATGGATGTGAGTCTGAGTGAACTCTGGGAGTTGATGATGGACAGGGAGGCCTGGCGTGCTGCAGTTCATGGGGTCGCAAAGAGTCGGACATGACTGAGCGACTGAACTGAACTGAGGGATTTAAACACCTGAAAATATCAGACGCTCTAGCAATATTACAATTTCCAAGTGTTGGAAAGAATTCAAAGGGTAGTTATGAAGGGCTACCATGAAGGGTTGTTAGGTCCCTGGGACATTTCATTTTCCTTTGACTCTTCACCCCAAGATCTCTGTTGCTTATTTCTCTTTGTAGCTACCACCATCTAGAGAGTGACCGGGATAAGAGGCTTCCCTCTATCTGCCCGTGAAAGCAGCCATGCTTAATCCCACCGTACTCGGTGCTTCCAGGGATCAAACCTGAGTCTCCTGTGTCTCCTGCATTGGCAGGTAGTGGGTTCTTTACCAATGACCCACCAGGGAAGTCTAAAGACAAAGATTCAGTTCAGTTCAGTTCAGTCACTCAGTTGTGTTGCACTATTTTCGACCCCATGAATCACAGCATGCCAGGCCTCCCTGTCCATCACCACCTCCCGGAGTTCACTCAGACTCACGTCCATCCAGTCAGTGATGCCATCCAGCCATCTCATCCTCTGTAGTCCCATTCTCCTCCTGCCCCCAATCTCTCCCCGCATCAGAGTCTTTATCAATGAGTCAACTCTTTGCATGAGGTGGCCAAAGTACTGGAGCTTCAGCTTTAGCATCATTCCTCACAAAGAAATCTGATGGCAGATCTCCTTCAGAATGGACTGGTTGATTACCAAGCCCTAATTGGACTCTCACTTGCCCATTGCACTGTCAATACTTAACAAATTTATCCTTTCTTTGTCTAAAAGGTGTAAAAGCTTACTGCTCTGCTCAATTCTTCAGGTCTTCATTCTCTTCTGAAAGCTCCCACGAACACGTCTACATGCTAAGTCAACTCAGCTGTGTCCATCTCTATGCGACCTGATGGACGGTAGCCCGCCCGGCTCCTCTGTCCACGGAATTCTCCAGGCGAGAATACAGGAGTGGGTTGCCATGCTTTACTCCAGATGATCTTCCTGACTCAGGGATCAAACTCTGGTCTCTTATGGATGGGGGGGTGGGGGGCGGGTGTCTTTACTATTATCGCCATCTGGGAAGTCCAAGATGTACACGTAAGAACTTAATAAAGCTTTTTTTTCCTGTTAGAAGGAGGAGGAAAGGGATAGTTAGGAAGTTTGGGATGGACATGTACAGTGCTGTATTTAAGATGAATAACCAACAAGGTCCTACTGTATAACACAGGGAACTCTGCTAAAAGTCACGTGGCAGCCTGGATGGGAGAGGAGTTTGGGGGAGAATGGATACATATATATGCATGGCTGAGTCCCTTTGCTGTCTACCTGAAACTATCACCACATTACTAATCAGCTATAATTTGTGCTCAGCCCTGTCTGACTCTTTGCATCCTCATAGACTGCAGCTCGCCAGGCTCCTCTGTCTTTAGAATTTTCCAGGCAAACAATACTGGTGTGGGTTGCATTTATACTCCAGTATAAAATAAAAAAAATTTTTTTTTCTTTTTTTAAGTAGTAGCAGTAATAATACTAATACTAAAATGAGTAATAAAAGAAATCTGAACGGCTGGCAGGACTCCCAGCATTTACAAACTCTGCGACTTTGCAATACACTCCGTCGCAAGTCTGGGGGCCGAAGCTCCTTTATACTCAGAGAGGGATGCCTTCTGAGGAACCGTGAGTATTACCCGTTCCCTTTGCTGTCTACCTGAAACTATCACCACATTACTAATCAGCTATAATTTGTGCTCAGCCCTGTCTGACTCTTTGCATCCTCATAGACTGCAGCTCGCCAGGCTCCTCTGTCTTTAGAATTTTCCAGGCAAACAATACTGGTGTGGGTTGCATTTATACTCCAGTATAAAATAAAAAAAATTTTTTTTTCTTTTTTTAAGTAGTAGCAGTAATAATACTAATACTAAAATGAGTAATAAAAGAAATCTGAACGGCTGGCAGGACTCCCAGCATTTACAAACTCTGCGACTTTGCAATACACTCCGTCGCAAGTCTGGGGGCCGAAGCTCCTTTATACTCAGAGAGGGATGCCTTCTGAGGAACCGTGTGTATTACCTGAGATGAGAACTACACTTCCCAGAAGGCTCTGAGGCACAGCTCTAGTAGGGCCGTTGCGGCGTTGCATGCTGGGAAAAAGAGACCATGAGCTTTCAGCTCCGCAAATTCCCCGTTTTTTGGACTACGTTTCCCAGAGGGCTCTGGGGCACGAGCCTATTAGCCTCGCCGGGAGTTGCATGCTGGGAGATGCGCTTTTTGCGCGTTGGTTTTTTTTTTTTTTTTTTTAAAGCTCCGGTTTCCTGGCGACACTGTCTGGAGTTATAAAGAGCCCGCAAATTCCCCGTTTTTGGACTACGTTTCCCAGAGGGCTCTGGGGCACGAGCCCATTAGCCTCGCTGGAAGTTGCATGCTGGGAGATGCGCTTTCTGCGCGTTGTTTTTTTTTTTTTTTTTCAAGCTCTGGTTTCCTGGCGACGCTGTCCAGAGTTAACCTGCACGGCTGCGCTTACTCCGTCCCGACACCCTGTTAGCTGCTGGGCCCAGAGCAGTGAGTAATTAGCATCCCGGGAGGAAACCTGAAGTGGAAAGCGGCGGGCGGTGGCGGTGAGGAAAAAGGTCAAGAGGCCCGAAGCGGAGCGTCGGCCTGTGGCTTCGGGAGCCGCTGCGGCGGGAGTGCGAACGTGTGCGTGTGTGTGTGTATGTGTGTGGGTGTATGTGTGTGTGATGGGGCTCGGCCTTGTCTACAGACTAAGGTGCGCGTGGGCGTCGGTGAGGGACACGGGCCGGGTCCCTGCGGTTGTGACGCACTTGCGCGTGAGTGTGTGAAGGGGGGGAGGCGACCCGACCTCATCCCTCATCCCCGCCCCCCCATCCCCGGCGCGTGTGAGCCTCGGGCTCGGACGCCCCTGCTCCGCTCCGCGTGAGTTCCACGCGCGTGGGCTCTGGCGCGGACGGCGGGGCTGTGAGAGCCGCCTTGACGTGCCTGTGGGGTTGGCGGAGCCGGGCGCCGTGTCTCTGGCGGGGGCGTCAGGCGGTGTGTCGCAGCCGCGGTGTGTGAGTTTGTTCAGCTGCGACAGGTGCAGGCTGGCCCCCGGGGGTGTGGGCACGGATTGAGTGAGCGCGCGCAGGGGGTGTGTGACGGTATCACCTGTAGCTCCGGTGTCTCCGCTGGTCCCTCCGCCCTCACGTTCCTACGGTGCAGGACTTGCGGGGGCACTGCGGCCTCCAAGGGACGTGGGAGCCCGAACCTTGTAATGAAAATGACAGGCATTGCCACAGGTGTCGTCATGAGATGGCGGCTTTAGAGCTAGAGGTGCCGTCCTTCTAAAGTCCAGGCCACCTGAGTGACAAGATGGAACGGTCTTGGGAGGAAAAGATTTTATTTTGGAATGGAGAGGTCCCTGACCTGAGAGGTGCGGGGACGGGGGAGAGGGTACCCCCAATTAGTAGAGCCTAGTCTCCCGGAATCTCGGAAATACATCTGGGTGCACCCTTCTTGTTTTTGTTGCCTTTTTTTTTTTGAGTATAATTGCTTCACAATGTTGTGTTAGTTTTTGCTGTACAACGAAGTGGATCAGCTGTAGGTATATTTATATCCCCTTCCTCTTGGACCTGCCTCCCAGCACTCCCCACCAGTCCCACCCCTCTAGGTCATCACGGAGCACCAAGCTGAGCTCCTTGCTACACAGCAGCTCCCCACTGGTTGTGTTACGCTTGGTGGTGTGTGTATGCCAGTCCTAATCTCCCAGTTCACCCCCCCCACCCCGACCTCTCCCTGCCCCAGCCCTGTTCCACATGTCCATTCTATAGATCCGTGTCCCCATTCCTGCCCTGGAACTAGATTCATCTGTACCATTTTTCTAGATTCCACACATATGCGTTAATATATGATCTTTGTTTTTCTAACTTCACTCTGTATGAGAGACTGTAGGTCCATCCACGTCTCTACAAATGATCCAGTTTCATTCCTTTTTATGACTAACTAGTATTCCATTGTACATATATACCACATCTTAGGTGTGGTCTTGGAGGGTATTTTCTCTCTCTCTCTCTTTTTTTTTTTTTTTTAGCTTTTTAAAGATTTATGCTCTTAACCAGGGCTGGGCCCATGCTTTCCTTAAAATTAATTTTAGCTCTTTAATTAGATTTTTCTGTGTGAAGCTCACTATTTAAAGTCTGTTCTCTTTAAACTAGAAAGAGTGAAAACATCTCTTTATGGCCTTTAACTGTGTAACTTTGATTTTTCAAGACTGACGCAGCTTTCCCTGAAAGGATTTGGTTCAAAAAACTGGTGTGAAATAGCTGAACTTAGGCAGGCAACAAAAAAGTACAGTTCTGTATCAAGGAATGTAGTTTTGATTTGCCAATTTAGTCTTTGAGGAAAGCGATTACTTCATTTTGAGCCTGGAAATGGGAGGATATTTCCTGATGTAGTCTGTGCTCTGGAAAGGCCCCAGTGTCTCATTCTCTCCTTTCTTTCCTCCAGGCCAGCTGTCCTCCAGAAAAAGCATCCTGAAAAAGAAGACAGATTATCACAGATCTTCACATCAAGTTCCAGGTAACTTTTTGTTCAGTAAATGACCTGAATCTGTAGTACTTAAGAATATTTGCCTTCCTTGACCTGAAATGTCTTCGGTATTAACTCAGTAATTGCTTTCCAAGCAATTGTGCAGGTGTCTTCCCCATTGACCAGCCCTCTCCCATGAGTACTCACATATTCAGTAGGCAAATTGTTCACATCCTCCCATGTGATATAAGAATCCAATAGAATCGAGGGATACTACTGGGAGGTTAATGTTAGCAATTTTAGCATGTGATATGGTAATATAATATCACTATTATATTAATTTTTAGTTGGACTCAAAGGCTACATATCTTTGGTCTTTTGCACAGGACTGACTTTCAGAGCACAGTAAGAAAAGAGAGAGGTTTGATTGTTTTAGTCAGTTAATGACAAAGTAAGTGTTCAGCTTTGTGAGGTTTTTAAAAATGGGGTTTGAGCAAAGGTCTTTGTCATTGAAGGCAAGGTTTTTCTTTTTTTTTTTCCTCTAGTAATCAGTAAATAGAAATTTGTTGTATCAGCCAGGTCCTATTTGAGGTCTGACAGTTCCAGTTACATCTTTTTACGAATGGTGAGAGGCAGTATGGTTTGATACTGCGTGTGAGTTCTGGATCTCGAGCAGGGTTTGGCAAACTTTTTCTCTAAAGGATCACATATTAAATATTTTGTGCTTTGTGGGCCACATGTGGTTGCAAATTGTTCTTTTTAATAGATTGTATTTTTAGAACCGTTTTCCTTTTTTTTTTTTAGTTAGAATAGTTTTAGTTTTACAGAAAAATTGCAAAGATAGTACACAGAATTCCCAGGTACCCTGCACCCAGTTTCTCCTATTATTACAACTCATATTAGTATAGGATATTAGTTACAATTAATGAACCGATTCTAGAACCTTACTGTTAACTGAAATCCATGCTTTATTCAGACTTCCTTAGTGCTTTTTTTAAAAACAGTTTTGACTACGTTTATTTATTTATTTTTTTTGTTATTATCTGGCTGTGAGGCATGTGGGGTATTAGTTCCCCCACCAGGGATCGAACCCTCACCCCCTACAGTGGAACTGCCAACATCTTCACCGCTGGACCACCAGGGAAGTCCCACAGGTTTCCCTAGCTTTTACACAGTGGTTTTCATCTGTGGGATCCTGGGATCCTATCTAGGATACCACATTACATTTCATGTAATATTGTCATGTCTCCTTAAGCTCCTCTAGGCTGTATTGATTTCTCACACTTCCGTTGTTTCTGACAACATTGGTGGTTTTAAGAGGAACTGGTCAGGTATTTTGTAGGCTGCCCCTCTGTTGGAATCAGAGGTTTTCCTCATGAGCTTATGGATTTATGGGTTTGGAGAATTCTGGGTGATGCACCCTGAGAGCTGCTAGGAAGAGGGCTTCATTCTCGTGATGTCAGATCATGACCAAAGTACTTCCAAATGACAGATTCTGTGTGTCAATAAATGAATTTATTTTCTATGTTTTATACCTTACATATTTTCTTCTAATAGCATTGCATGCAACGAAAATGCTAGCAGGGTTAGGTGATTTAGTGTTTATCTACAGGACACTGGCTGAAGGACAGGTTCAAAAGCAGAGCTCACCCTCCCTTCAAGACTAAGACTAAGCAATGTCAAGGTACCTGTCAGTATCTGCGGGGCCTCTTGGCATTTTAGCCATTTTTTTCCCAGTCAGTCAGTCCTCCAACATATGTGGGAAGATGTAGACATCACAGAGTTGGTTTAGGTATTAGGAAGTAAAAAGAAATGAGATGTTATTCAGATTAAAAAAAATAAAATCCCCAAAATAAGTTATTCAGAGATATTTCTGTAAGTTCAAGAGGTCCCCTTTGAAAAAGAGAGTGTATCTTTATCTTCTGAGAACCTGTCTCAACAGGTATGTGTGTTTATATCTGTATAGATACACATATCTTGATCATGGTGTATATTGTATATAAATATGTATATATGCATATTGAGAACGTTGTTTCAATAGCCTGATTTTCCTACTGACAATATACCTGAAAAAATTTTCATGTCTTCAAGTATTTTCTTCTGACTTAGCATTGAATAGCCCTCTAGTACACTTTCACTTTGATATTCTA
>SJYC01047577.1:0-32770 GCA_006408675.1 Madoqua kirkii | reverse complement strand
TTGAGAACGTTGTTTCATAGCCTGATTTTCCTACTGACAATATACCTGAAAAAATTTTCATGTCTTCAAGTATTTTCTTCTGACTTAGCATTGAATAGCCCTCTAGTACACTTTCACTTTGATATTCTACATGTATTTATGCAGCCAGCTTTGCTGGATTCAGAATGCCAGACCCTGTCTGGGTAATTCTCTCTCCGCCTTGTCCGCCTGCCAAGTCTTGGTGACTTCACTCTGTCCAGAGGCTGGAAGAGCTCGAGTTGGCATGGTGCAGCCCCTCCCACCTGGGACGGTTTGAATGACCGTAATGGGCCCTCTGCCCAGAGTCCCCTAGACAGCTTCAGTGAAACTTGAGGGCCTGGTCTCCACACAAAACCTCACTCTGTCGTCACACCGAAGGCAGGTTCAGGAGCTTCCCTAAACCACCCTTAGGTTTCGTAATTCAGGAGTAGAAGGGACTCCTGGAACTCACCAAAGGCTGCACTATTCACGGTTGCTGTGAATGACAGGGCAGGATGCAGACTAACAGCCGCCAAGGAGGCAGGTGCACAGGGTAAGGCCCAGCAAGTTCCTACCCTGGGGCTTCCAGTACCTTCTCCCGGTGAGGTCAGCACGCCAGCTGTTGTGCCAACATCAGCGAGTGACAGTATGCTCAGAGTACTGCCTGCCAGGGAAGCGCACCTGAGCTTCAGTGTTTGGAGTTCTCACTGCGGCTTCGTCACGTGGACATAATTGCTTGGTCCTGTGGACACAGGTGATGGGTTTGTTGTCCAGATGTTGATCTCAGTCCCCAAGTCCACTCATAGCCCATGGCCCATCCCCACCCATCACTTGAGCGGTCTTCCTGGTGTGGCCAGTACCCACCTTCAGGTGTGGTGTGACCTGCCTTTACCCAAAGCCAAGACATCCCTGTTACATGCAATGTCCATTACCTCTCAGAAGCTGAGGGCAAAGGCTGCACCTTTCTTTGGTCAAGGCCGGATTTTCAGCCATATCCCTCACTGGGGAGCTGGCCAGGAATCCTCCCACTCCAGTGTCAGACTAATTTCAAGACATAAAATAAGCGCGCCTCTGCCCCATCTATGCAGCTGGGTTTCCTGGAGTTTCAAGAAGAACTTGATTTTTCCACAATCCTTTTAATCTTCTCCAGATGTGTTTTTGTTGGGGAGCTGTAGGGGAAGAAGATGGGATTCTTTGGCAGCGAAGGTGGAGGAGTGAGAAGGCTGTACTAAGTCATTTGGGGACCAGGGTGCACTTATTTTCAAGCCTCGTTTTCCTCTTGTAGATCTGGCATCTCTGGATTTTGTGTCTTCAGTAAAGGAGACCCCAGGAGCACTGATCAGTCCTTGAATTCTAGAACTATGGCCCACGTGAGTGTGTTTCTCTTTCCATCTTGAGCTGTGATGTCTGGGTCCTGTGCATACTTCTGTGAAGTACTGTGAAGCCTCCTGCCCAAGTGAGTTCCACCGAAGACCTGCTCCCCTGCTCTTCCTGCTCCAGCAAATAATGATGCCATGTAGCCCTGTGCCCACCTCTGTGGCTAAAGTTTTTCACTGAACCCTTGAGCTAGTTACTCAGTGTCTCCTCTGCTCACTTTTTTTTTGTCAAGAGTAATTGCAACAATGGAAGCAGAAACTACTTGAGTCAGGTCCATGATTTGATGAGTTCTAGATGTTGGTCCCATATGACCACATGAGAGTTCTCTCTCACCTCCACTGATCTTCCCAGGCTCATGCTTTACGAAGAACTGGAGTGTGATGAAGCCCTGGCTCAGAGATCATGTTCCTGTCAGGGGACCCAGGAGATGAATTTTGTTTGTTGTTTTTTTAATTTTGTGTATTTTTGGCTGCCCTGAGTCTTCATTGCTGTACGTTGCTTTCTCTTGTTGCAGTAACTGGAGGGCTACTCTCTAGTTGCTATGCCCAGGCTTTTAATTGTGGAGGTTTCTCCAGTTTTGGAACATGAGCTCTAGGGTGGGCATGCTCAGTAGTTGTAGCACATGGGCCTAGTTGCCCTGAGGCATGTGGGATCTTCCTGGACCAGGAATCGAACCTGTGTCTTCTGCATTGGCAGGAAGATTCTTAACCACTGGACCATCAGGGAAATCCCTGAATTTTGTTTTAAACAGACCTGTCTCTGTGGTCCCAAATCGTATGGTACTTATTTCCTCTAAATCAGGAAAAAAGAAAAGGCAGGGTTAGGGATAATTAACAGGTAAGAAGGTCATTTCAGGTAAAAGTAATAGATGATCGTATACTGGAATCGGGGAACTTAGGACATTTGACTCAACCTAAATGTGTGACTGTAATAATTCAGTCTAATCCGTTCATATTGACAGCTTAGAGTGAACAATGTCAGATTTGTGATCTCTGAAGAAGATTTAGCTTCAGGATCAGGGACCAGGCTTGATCACTCAAGAACTTTTGAGTAGTAGAGTTTTATTAAGAGACAGAGAAGCTTCTGACATAAACATCAGAAGAGGGATAGAGAGTGCTCCCCTTGTTAGATTTTAGCAAGCTGTTTTTTGTTAGAAAGCTATTAATCAGATAAGAGAGATACCTCAAGGCTAAGGGAGTTTAACCAGCCCCCTCTCCCACAATATGCATTTTTGAGATAGAACAGGTGTGTCATCCCCCAGCCATAAAACAGTTGATACGAATACTGGTTTGTTGAGCTGTTATCAGCCCAAGGTTTGAGAAAGGGAAAAAAGTTAGTCTTAGGTGGAACCATTTTGAAGAAAGGCAAAATTCCAAAGCAAATACATAATTTCATTAAGATAGCTTAAGAAAAGCATTCCCATAAGAGAAGTGCATTGGTTAGCTCAAGGTTTGAGAAAAGTTGAGTTCAGGTGAAACCAGGTGTTGTCATAGCAACACAGAATTTTAAGAGAAACCTCCTTTTAATTTTGTATAGACAAGGAAAAAAATCTGACACTTGTAGTTTGTTTCTTCCTGCCGCTTCAGGGAGAGATTAAATAGTTACAGCCTGTTTCCTCGTTTGGAGACCCTTGGCCTTCCTGCCTGTTACCCTCTCAATATGATGGAGTAAAAAACAAAAACAAAAACTGCTTTTGTCATTAAAAAGGCCGACCGAGTAAAAGATAACCTGTCAAAATGATGAGCCTGGAGCTTGAAAACATTCAAACATTCAAAGAAGCCTGATTTTCTAAGATATAAGATTTTATATTCAGGAAGCAAACCCCTAGCTTTTTTTTGTTTTTTTTTACCAGGCTTGATCACTCAAGAACTTTTGAGTAGTAGAGTTTTATTAAGAGACAGAGAAGCTTCTGACATAAACATCAGAAGAGGGATAGAGAGTGCTCCCCTTGTTAGATTTTAGCAAGCTGTTTTTTGTTAGAAAGCTATTAATCAGATAAGAGAGATACCTCAAGGCTAAGGGAGTTTAACCAGCCCCCTCTCCCACAATATGCATTTTTGAGATAGAACAGGTGTGTCATCCCCCAGCCATAAAACAGTTGATACGAATACTGGTTTGTTGAGCTGTTATCAGCCCAAGGTTTGAGAAAGGGAAAAAAGTTAGTCTTAGGTGGAACCATTTTGAAGAAAGGCAAAATTCCAAAGCAAATACATAATTTCATTAAGATAGCTTAAGAAAAGCATTCCCATAAGAGAAGTGCATTGGTTAGCTCAAGGTTTGAGAAAAGTTGAGTTCAGGTGAAACCAGGTGTTGTCATAGCAACACAGAATTTTAAGAGAAACCTCCTTTTAATTTTGTATAGACAAGGAAAAAAATCTGACACTTGTAGTTTGTTTCTTCCTGCCGCTTCAGGGAGAGATTAAATAGTTACAGCCTGTTTCCTCGTTTGGAGACCCTTGGCCTTCCTGCCTGTTACCCTCTCAATATGATGGAGTAAAAAACAAAAACAAAAACTGCTTTTGTCATTAAAAAGGCCGACCGAGTAAAAGATAACCTGTCAAAATGATGAGCCTGGAGCTTGAAAACATTCAAACATTCAAAGAAGCCTGATTTTCTAAGATATAAGATTTTATATTCAGGAAGCAAACCCCTAGCTTTTTTTTGTTTTTTTTCCTTAAATAGAACAGAAATGCTGTAGGAATGCACACTTGCTGAGAATTTATGAGTCAGGCATGTAGAAGGCTCAGTACTTGTGAACAAGAGAAACCTGGGCTTGTTTTAGCCATTTCCTGGTAGAATGTCATGGTTAGAGTTCCCCAGAGTGTTGATTGTCTTCCTTGCAGCAGGAGGGGCTAACCGTGAGTCGCAGCGGTGACCCCCCTGGCCCCGACCCAGGTCCCAGGCCTTTAATCTGCTCACTGTGTCCACCCCTGCACAGAGTAGGGGCCTCCCTCTCCCTCCTTCATCTTGAAGTTATATCCTTCTGCTCCATCAGGGACGTGAGGGTTTGGTGACCTTCTCGGATGTGGCCATCGACTTCTCTCAGGAGGAGTGGGCATGTCTGGACTCCAGGCAGAGGGACTTGTACTGGGATGTGATGCTGGAGAACTACAGTAACCTGGTCTCACTTGGTAAGTTCCCTGCCTTGGACAACCCAGACTCTGTGCCCACACCATCAGCTCCCTCCATGGTGAGCTTCGGGACCACCTTCCAAGAGCCTCATTGAATTTCGTTCTTCCTGCTCCCTAGGGACACTTTGAGCTTTGTCCAGTCGGAAATGGGCATCACGTATACACCTCTACCTCCTCACCCATCAGCAATCTTCCTACCACTGTCTGGCCCTCATGTAATTATTTCTCTTCCTTAATGACCAAAGGGTTAATTAGAGTTATTTAACTTACGAAAATAAATGTATTTATTTATTTCAAGACCATCTTTGGAGAAACCAAGCTTCATGCTGTGAGCCCACGTTTACACCCAGATTGCTGTTGGTGGTACTGTGGGGACCCACCTTTAGGGAAGACGGCCTGACACAGACATGAGTTTCTCTAGCGTACCAGCCTCTGTGTAGATGCAAACTGAACAAACAGAATCCGTGTAAAACCACACTGAGCAGATTCCACTCCCTGCACACTGGACCTGAAGTGAGGTTGAAAGTTATAATCTGTGAATTCTGAGTTAAACACCAGATGATATCATCTTGTTTATAAGCAAATTTCTTATTTTTCTGTTAGCGAAATAACAGCCATAATATGCATGGCTAATATTGTGCTCACTATATACCGAGAAGCATCCTGAACATGGTGTGTGTATATATTAATATATTTCATCCCATTCTCACTAGTTTATCGATAGGAGAAGTTATTATATTACTATAGATCAGTATGCTGGGGCACAGGGTGACTTGGTCAGTCAAAGAGGCAGAAGCAAAAATGGAACCTAAGGTTTCTGGCCCCTAAATCCATACGTTCAACCACCATGTTCTACTTGCCTCTATAAGCTTAAAACAAGACCCTTTATCTACCCATCTGGTTTCCTCCTTGTCCTCCAATCCTTTCTGTTTCCTGAAGTCTTTTATCATTTTGACATTTAGATTGTGACATATTTGACTGAAACGCAATCAAAAAAATCTTGAGCCAACAAGTTTTTTCCCAAGTTCTGCCTCTTGTGAAGTTTTTCTTCTTTTGAAAGCAAGACATCTCATTTCTGTGCCAGACACAATGCTCTTATGGAAGCAAGAGAGAGAGGTTTGATGGTTTAGGGAAAAAGATACCAAAACAGTGCAGAGCAGACCTCAGGCAGGGAGCAGCTGCCCCCCTGAGGTGTTTGGAGGGGTCTCCACAAATATCTGAGGCCCAGGGCCTCTGAGGAAGAAGTTACCACCTTGAACTTGATCTTCAGCATTTCCCTCCCAGTTGATTTTCCTTCTCGTGTTTCACCCCTGTTGAGAGACAAGGGCATAGGAAACAGGACCCTGTGCCATCGGTAGTTTCTGAAATGTGGTTATTTTCCTAGCTTCACGTGCTTTCTTCATTTTCTCTCTCTCTCTCTCTCTCTCTCTCTCTCTCTATATATATATATATATATATATAATTTTTATTTATTTTTTTTGGTGATACTGCTTCTTGGGTGCTCTATTCTTCCATCATGAAGCAACATCTGCTTGTGTCTCTTTCTGTGTCATTAGCAGTTGCTGACACTCAGTACCAAGATTCAGTATTTCATTGGGGTTCAAAATGATGATATTCTATCATTGCCTCTTCATTTGTTCACTGTAATAATTCTTTAAAGAGAAACCTTGATCCACCTGCTTATTGGTGGTGTAGTGGAACTGCTCACGTTGAAAGGTAAATCTTTGTTCTTTTAAGGAAAAAAAGTATTAGCTTTTAATAACAAAGGGTTGGTGTCCTAGCCTGCTCTAAATTGGCCATTTAACATTTTTCTAGTGTTTTTATAAACTCATGAATTTAAATGTTTGATGTTTTGTAGTCCCTTGAGTTAGCATCTTTATCGATGCTTGGATTATTCTAAGCATTGCCTCATAAGTGTTTCACAGTTTTATTATTAAATTTAGTTCTACACATCATCTTTTGAATGTTGAATCTTTGTATCAAGAATTACTTTTAATGATAGTACATGTGTGTGTATATGTATATATATATGTACAACCATCCAACTATATCGTTTTGTTTTTTACAGTGGTAGTATATTTGATTTTCTTGGTTTTCCAGGCTTGTCATGACATCTACAAATTGTGATCTTTTTCATCTTCATTTTTGAGATTTGTCCCTCCAGGTTTTTTTGTTTGGGGGTTTTTTTTTGCTTAATTTTTATAGCTGATAGGAAATAGTAGAGCTATTCATAATAGTCAGTGCCTTTCGGGTTTGATTTTAGCAGGAATGTCTCCAGTGCTCCCTCATTAAGTATTGTGATGCTAGACATGGAATCTGCATCTTAATAAGAGCTCTAGGTGATTCATGTTTTTCCCACTGGAGAAGTTTTATTTCTGCTAGAGAAGTTTTGGTTTATGATTAGTTTTGGTTTTGTTCCTTAAAAAATAACAAAATATGTTGGATTTTTTTGTTTGTGTGTGTGTGTGTTTTCCAGATTTGGAATCACCATACGAGACCAAGAGTTTACCTTCACAAAAGAACACTTATGGGATGAATTTTTCCAAACGGACCTCAAATAGAAAAAGTAAATCCCGTGGCCTTGGCTGGACATGTGAAGGTGAGCTGGACAGATCACGGGCCCCTCAAGAGGGACGTACCAGTCAAAGGATAATCAGCTGTGGGGATACCCCCGCTTATGGAGAAAGCACCCCTGTTCGGCCACAGCAGAGACTCCCTAACAGGGAAAATTCCTATGAATGTAAGGAATGTGGGAAGGCCTTTAGCCGAGGCTATCAGCTTACTCAGCATCAGAAGATTCACACAGGCGAGAAGCCCTATCAATGTAAAGAATGTAAAAAGGCCTTCCGTTGGGGCAATCAGCTTACTCAGCATCAGAAAATCCACACTGGCGAGAAACCTTATGAATGTAAAGACTGCGGGAAGGCCTTCCGCTGGGGCTCGAGCCTCGTGATCCATAGGCGAATCCACACGGGAGAGAAGCCCTATGAGTGTAAGGACTGCGGGAAGGCCTTCCGGCGCGGTGATGAGCTCACCCAGCATCAGAGATTCCACACTGGCGAGAAGGACTATGAGTGCAAAGACTGTGGCAAGACCTTCAGCCGGGTGTACAAACTCATTCAGCACAAGCGAATCCACAGTGGCGAGAAGCCCTTCGAGTGTAAGGACTGCGGGAAGGCCTTCATCTGTGGCTCGAGCCTTGTGCAACATAAGAGAATCCACACGGGGGAGAAGCCCTATGAGTGCCAGGAGTGCGGCAAGGCATTCACCCGCGTCAACTATCTCACCCAGCATCAGAAAATCCACACGGGGGAGAAGCCTCATGAGTGTAAGGAGTGCGGGAAGGCCTTCCGTTGGGGTTCGAGTCTTGTGAAGCACGAGAGAATTCACACGGGGGAGAAGCCGTATAAATGTACAGAATGTGGAAAGGCCTTTAACTGTGCTACCACCTCACTCAGCACGAGAGGATCCACACTGGCGAAACGCCTTACAAATGCAAGGAGTGCGGAAAGGCCTTCATCTATGGCTCGAGCCTAGTCAAGCATGAACGCATTCACACGGGGTTTAAGCCCTATGGGTGTCAGGAGTGTGGGAAGGCCTTTAGTCACAGCCACCAGCTGACACAGCATCAGAAAACCCACATTGGTGAGAAGCCCTCTGAATGTAAGGAATGTGGAAAGGCCACATGTAACCACGGAAACCACCTTCGAGATCATGAGAGGATTCCCGCCGTTGAAAAGCCTTTTGTGTACAAAGGCCTCCCTTCAACATTCGTTTCTTCCACGACATGAGGAAAATCCGTGTTGAGAGTGAATGCAAGGAAGCCTTCACTGGTCGCCCTTCTGCTTATAGACTATCAGAAGTCATGTGAGCGGTGAATTTGGAGAAATCGCTTTTTCTTATTGATCACAGCATACTCAGCTGTCAGCGGTTATCTCCTGGATTAGGTTAGTTTCAAGGAGAGCATAGAAACTTTCCAGTACCGCTTCATCTCTGTTGTATTTCAGATGTGTTCCAAGGTGAAACTCTGCTAGTGAGTTTGTGGGAGAGCTTTTCTTGTGGCACTTAACCCAACCTGTTATCACCACCCTCCTACCTCTCACTGCCTGAGAGACACTGGAAAAAGGAGCTCTTACCTCCTGTGCTTTATTCGTGAAGTGGGGATAATCACACCTAACTAATACTGCTGTTGTGGTGATTAGATGAGTTTGGTACATGTGAACTCCCTGAACATGTATCTGGAATACTGTGTAAGCTCAATAAATATTAGCTGCTGTTGTTGTTCTCATTAGCATTAGCATTGCTATTAGTTATTACAGGAAGACATCCTGTAGGAGCAGTGAGTTGAGAAAAGTCTATCAGAGTTCTGTAAGAAAATATAGGGACTTCCCTAGTTGTCCAGTGGTTAGGACTCTGCGCTTCTACTGTGGAGGATGCAGGTTCAGTCCCTGGTCAGGGAACTAGATCCCACAAGCCACATGCTGCACCCTCCAAAAAAGAAGAAGAAAATAGAGGAGATTGCCATAACTGTGGGGCAGGCAACATTTCTTAGTACACAGAAAACTCAACGGAAAATGAAAAGTTATAAAGTTGGAACTTACTGAAAGTTCAAAGTTCCGCGCATCCAGTGACATCATGAAATTGATGAAAAAGCAAGAAGCAGACTGGAAGAAGACATTTACCTAAATGTGATGAAGGATTCACAAAGAATGAAAAGAATTCTTCAAGTCAATAATAAAACAGCAAGTCAATTAAAAGGTGAAGGGAGGGGCTCTCCTGGCAGTCCAGTGGTTAGGACTCCATGCTTTCACTGCCGAGGGTGTTGGTTCAGCCCCTGGTTGGGGGAGTAAGATCCCACAAGCTGCACAGTGCGGCCAATAAAAATAATAAATACAAGGTAAAAGGAGACCTAGGTAATCATGTAAGATCATCAAATGTCATGTAGGTGGAGATGAGTTAAAATGTCATCACTCCGGGGATATGCAAAGTCAGGTTGCCCTGGGAGTCACTAAACACCAGAATGGCTGACATTGAAATTGCATATGAGCCAGTGTCTTTGCTGAATGTTCATACATGGCTTGTTGAAGGAACGGAACCAGCACACTGGACCTCTCCAGGTTCTGGAGGTCCCAAAGCAGGGGTTGGGGAGGCCAGTGCTCCAGGGATGCAAGTGGATTTTCCCTAAGGGAGGGGCTGGGGCCCAGGGTCAAGTCCTGAGTGTAGAAGGAGCAGGTAGACTCAGAAGGGACCTGAGCTGTCTTACGAGTTATCATTCAGTCACTCAGTTGTGTTTGACTCTTTGCAGGCCCATGGACTGCAGCACACTAGGCTTCCCTGTCCTTCACCATCTCCCGGAGCTTGTTCAAACTCGTGTCCATTGAGTCGGTGGTGCCATGTAACCATCTCATCCTCTGTCATCCCCTTCCGCCTTCAGTCTTTCCCAGCATCAGGGTCTTTTCCAGTGAGTCAGCTCTTTTCATCAGGTGGCCAAAGTACTGGAGCTTCAGCTTAAGTATCAGTCCTTCCAATGAATGTTCAGGACTGATTTCCTTTAGGATGGACTGGTTTGATCTCCTTGCCATTCTAGGGACTCTCAAGTCTCCTCCAACACCACAGTTCAAAAGCATCAATTTTTTGGTGCTCAGTGTTTATTGTCCAACTCGCATCCATACATGACTATTGGAAAAAACATAACTTTGACCATATGGACCTTTGTCGGCCATCTTAAGAGGGTCAGTCCTAAGTGAAAATGGGGGTTGACTTGGGGAAAGGACTTGAGCCCGTGACGGGGAATCTGAGAGACTGGGTGGGGGAGGACTAGAGCCCACAGGAGCATTTGATAAGTTTGGAGCGGGGCTCACAGGCTTGGGTGGTGGAGCAGCCAGAGCTCAGACAGGTCTGGGAGACTGGAGAAAAGGAGTCCTGGAGAGGGAGCCTTTGAGAGCTGGAGGACTTGAATGCCGTGGATGAATACAGCTTGGGAGACCTGGGGTGAGACCTAAAGCCAGTGGGAGAACTGTGGCACAGGGTGGCTAAGTGGTTAGAGTCCATCAGCATGCCCAGTGAAGGCCAACAGAGGATCCTGAACCCAGCTGAAGTAGAGCTTATGTGTGGCATATCTCAGCGTTGTGGTTACAGCTCCATTAAAGCTGTTTTGTCCTTGGGTTATGTATACCTTGTGGGCTTCCCAGGTGGTGCTAGTGGTGAAGAACCCACCTGCCAACATAGGAAATGTAAGAGACATGGGTTTGATCCCTGGGTCAGGAAGATTCCCTGGAGAAGGAAATGGCAACCCACTCCAGTGTTCTGGCTTGGGGAATCCCATGGACACAGAAACCAGGGGGACTGCAGTACATGGGGTTGCAAAAGAGAGATGACTGAGAGACTAAACAAAAAATCCTTATCTTCATTTAATGAGGTTTATTTGCAAATTCCTCTGGCGCCATCTGTAGGCTGGTTAGAGTATCTTCATCAAAAGGAGAATTGTTTCCTTTTTGTGTTTGCTGCTTAATTGCCTTCAGCTCAAAATAAATTCTATGTCAGGTGTATTTTAGGATGATGTACCTGGTTTCCTTCAATTATGATACAGGCATTGTTTTCAATAAAGAAAGCCATGAAGTATTTTTGTATGTGTTCTCTTTTTGTATATCATGCCTTTTTATATTATTTATGAATTAGTTTAATTTAGGTTTGTTTGCTATGAGTCGGTGTGTGTGTGTGCATGCGTGCTAAGTCACTTCAGTCACGTCCAACTCTTTGTGACCACATGGATGGAATGACAGCCTCCTCTGTCCATGGGATTTTCTAGGCGAGAATGCTGGGGTGGGTAAGTCAGTCGCTTCTCCAGGGGATCTTCCTGACTGATCAAAGGGTGGAATGCATCTCTCCTGCATTGCAGGCAGATTTTTTACCATCTGAGCCACCAGGGAAGCCCCACAGGTACATGTATTACTGTTCACGTGAGTGTATGTTCCTTGGTTCTTTGTTTCATCACAACAAAGATTTGGAGTGACGGATGTTAAAGCCCCCTCGGCGTGTCACAGCTCTCTGGTCTTAGATAGACCATGTTATAGCTCTTAGGTCTCGAAAGGGCCATGTTATAGCTCTTAGACAAATCAGTGTTACAACAGCTCAGTGTTACAGCTCGATTTTATTTAGAAGATAGCAGGACAATCCTCAGGTGTGAGGGCAAGTCGATCCAACAAAGATGCGAAGAGAAGAGTGCCCCAGTGTGCAGGGGAGAGACAGAGCTAGCTTTAGCTCCTCTTTTTATATGTTTATCTCTCCTTGGGCCTGTCCTGTGTAAATTGGGCCAGCCAGGAGTGTTGTTTTACCTGAGGTCCTCACTCCGATCCTCGGACCTTTTGTTCTATTTTTGTGGGCTTTTCCCTTCTTTGTCTTTTAGCCACCGCCATTTTGGACTCCGTTTCCCTATTCTACCTACCTAGCAATGCAAAAAAGCAAAATGGCTGTCTGAGGAGGACTTACAAATAGCTGTGAAAAGAAGAGAAGAGAAAAGGAAAGATAAAAGCATCTGAATGCAGAGATCCAAAGAATAGCAAGAAGAGATAAGAAAGCCTTCCTCAGCAATCAATGCAAAGAAATAGAGGAACAGAATGGGAAAGACTAGAGATCTCTTCAAGAAAATGAGAGATACCAAGGGAACATTTTATGTAAAGATGGGCTCGATAAAGGACAGAAATGGTATGGACCTAACAGAAGTAGAAGATATTAAGATGAGGTGGCAAGAATACACAAAAGAACTATACAAAAAAGACCTTCATGACCAAGATAATCACAATGGTGTGGTCACTCACCTAGAGCCTAGATCCTGGAATGTGAAGTCAAGTGGGCCTTAGAAAGCACCACTACGAACAAAGCTAGTGCAGGTGATGGATTTCCAGTGAAGCTATTTCAAATCCTGAAAGATGTTGCTGACAAAATGCTGCACTCAATATGCCAGCAAATTTGGAAAACTCAGCAGTGGCCACAGGACTGGAAAAGGTGTTTTCATTCCAATCCCAAAGAAAGGCAATGCCAAAGAATGCTCAAACTACCACACAGTTGCACTCATCTCACATGCTAGTAAAGTAATGCTCAAGATTCTCCAAGCCAGGCTTCAGCAATACGTGAACCGTGAACTTCCTGATGTTCAAGCTGGTTTTAGAAAAGGCAGAGGAACCAGAGATCAAATTGCCAACATCTTGGTGATTTGAAAACTCTTGGCAAACTGAAAAAATCCTGGATCATGGAGAAAGCAAGAGAGTTCCAGAAAAACATCTATTTCTGCTTTATTGACTATGCCAAAGCCTTTGACTGTGTGGATCACAATAAACTGTGGCAAATTCTGAAAGAGATGGGAATACCAGACCACCTGACCTGCCTCTTGAGAAACCTATATGCAGGTCAGGAAGCAACAGTTAGAACTGGACATGGAACAACAGACTGGTTCCAAATAGGAAAAGGAGTACACCAAGACTGTATATTGTCACCCTGCTTATTTAACTTCTATGCGGAGTACATCATGAGAAATGCTGGACTAGAAGCAACATAAGCTGGAATCAAGATTGCCGGGAGAAATATCAATAACCTCAGATATGCAGATGACACCATCCTTATGGCAGAAAGTGAAGAGGAACTAAAAAGCCTCTTAATGAAAGTGAAAGAGGAAAGTGAAAAAGTTGGCTTAAAGCTCAACATTCAGAAAACGAAGATCATGGCATCTGGTCCCATCACTTCATGGGAAATAGATGGGGAAACAGTAGAAACTGTGAGACTTTATTTTTCTGGGCTCTAAAATCACTGCAGATGGTGACTGCAGCCATGCAATTAAAAGATGCTTACTCCTTGGAAGAAAAGTTATGACTAACCTAGATAGCATGTTGAAAAGCAGAGACATTACTTTGCCAACAAAGGTCTGTCTAGTCAGGAAATGGTTTTTCCAGTGGTCATGTATGGATGTGAGATTTGGACTGTGAAGAAGGCTGAGCGCTGAAGAATTGATGCTTTTGAACTGTGGTGTTGGAGAAGACTCTTGAGAGTCCCTTGGACTGCAAAGAGATCCAACCAGTCCATTCTGAAGGAGATCAGCCCTGGGATTTCTTTGGAAGGAATGATGCTAAAGCTGAAACTCCAGTACTTTGGCCACCTGATGTGAAGAGTTGACTCATTGGCAAAGACTGTGATGCTGGGAGGGATTGGGGGCAGAAGGAGAAGGGGATGACAAAGGATGAGATGGCTGGATGGCATCACTGACTCGATGGACGTGAGTCTGAGTGAACTCAGGGAGATGGTGATGGACAGGGAGGCCTGGCGTGCTGCAATTCATGAGGTCCCGAAGAGTCGGACAAGACTGAGCAACTGAACTGAACTGAACATTAAATATGTTGTGTATTTACCCTAGTTCCTCAATGATAAAATACTCTCACGAGTCTTCTCCAGCACCACAATTTGAAAGCATCAATTCTTCAGTGCCCTGCCTTCTTTATGGTCCAAATCTCAAATGACTTGAAAAGACCATAGTTTAAACTAGATGGAGTCTTCTTAACAATTGATGTCTTCGCTTTTTAATACACTAAGTTTGTCATAGCTTTCCTTTCAAGAGACAAGCATCTTTGATTTCATGGCTGCAGTCACCTTTCACAGTGATTTTAAAGCCCAGGAAGAGAAAATCTGTCACTGTTTCCACTTTTCCCCTCTATTTCCTATGAAGTGATAGGGCTGGATGTCATCATCATAGTTTTTTTAATGATGAGTTTTAAGCCAACTCTTTCACTCACCTCATTCACTCTCATCAAGAGGCTCTTTAGTTCCTCTTCACTTTCTGCCAGTAGTGTGAAATCATCTGCATATCTGAGGTTGTTGCAGTTTGTCCAGGCAATAGTGACTCTAACATTTAAGAAGCTTTTTCTAAAAGCTGAGCCTAGGTGAAACAAAGGCAGCTATTCAGAAGCCACTAGCTATTTCCTACTTGAGAAGTGCTGAGGAGCTGGGGTGGGTTAGGGGAGAGGCGGTGGTGTGACAGGCTGCCATCTGCCACTGTTGTTCAGACTTTAGTTCCTGAATAGACTGATTCATAGAAGGTGTGATTTAGTGATCAGTGAGCTCTCTCATCCATTCAGAAGTCGGGGTTTGATGGGCTTCTGTCTGTTGTTGTTCACTCACTCACTCTTGTCCAACTTTTTGAGACCCGTGGACTGTACCATGCCACGCTTCCATTAATTCACCATCTGGAGTTTGCTCAAAGTCATGTCCATTGAGATGGCGATGCCATCTAAACCTCTGCTCCTCTGTCATCTCCTTGGAATTAGGATGTGAACAATCAAGGAAGAAAGATTGTCCCCAGATAGCTACATGCATATGAAAGAAATGATTTCAATAAGTCCAGATGCTTCCATCTTCCATCTTCCAGACCACGAAATATCTTCATGTAAGAGATGTTTTTCCCTTACATTAATTGTCACTTTTAATATTCAGATTACCTGTCCCTTGCTGCAAACTTGTATATAATGTGGTTCCTGCCTTGCTTCCTCAGCTGTCTTGGGGTCACCTGACATGGTGTCTCCTGGGCTCAAGTCCTAACATTTCCGCAAAATGAAACCTAACTCTCAACATTCAGGCCACATGCATTTTTTTTTTAAGCCTATAGTTATGTCCCTTATTACTTAACACATATCATTATTTCCTTTGTTGGTCATCAGATATGCATTTAAGGCATCTTTTTCACAGATATTTCTCCATTGCCATACACAGTTTTGGACAAGGTGGCAGTAGGACTAAAAAGTCTTCAGTGCCAGTGCAGGAGGCATAAGAGACCTGGGCTTGACCCCTGGGTCCGGAAGGTCCCCTGGCGGAGGGAACGGCACTCCACTCCAAAACTCTTGCCTGCACAAGCCCATGGAGACAGGAGCTGGTGGGCTAGAATCCAAAGGGTCGCAAAGACTCACATGACTGAGCGTCTAGGCACACACATTTTTAACCTGAGGTTCATTGCTGTCCCTGCTTTATTTCCAAAGAAAGCTGTGATAGTCAAGATGAAAAGATCAAAATTTTACATGATCTCCTGCTCTTTCTGCCTCTGTAACTCAGCTTGCTCCTTGCAAATTCTATATCATGTAGGTCTCAAAAAGTGGGGAATCACAATACTAGGACCTGGAGCTTATCTCACTCACCCTTGTCCTGCTCTTTGGAATAGCCCTAGCCCCTGCAAACCTGCAAACTGGCTTAATCATGCCTGTCCATGTATGAAAACTCTGTAACCCCTTTGTTCGGGGCTCAGAGCTTGGAGTGTTCACTCCTCTGGGCCCACCGGTGTAATGAACCTGAGTTCTCCAACTCTCTGAGTGTGGTGCTTGGTTTCTCGAGTACTGGTTTCTGCAACATTTCTGGAGACCCCAGCAAGATTCCAACCACACCAGCCCCTTGAGCCGCCGGACTGGTGGCTCAGCCAGGTCAGAGCAGAGGACCCTGAGACAATCAAGGAGGCGTGACACCTGATGGTATTCTGGGTGCTCTTTCGGAACAGTGTTCTAACTCTCTGGATGGCTGAGCTCTGACTGAACTCATTGGAGGGACAGACCAGCTCACCAGGAATGGCCACAGGACCAGGTAAAGCCCCCGGGCCAGTCCCCAGTCAGGAGGTCTTAATCCAGTGAATGGGTAGAAGAGGAGACTGATCACCTCCTTGGAGCTCCCAGGAAGGAAGCATCAGATAGGGAGACTTGGGGACTCAGCAAAAGAGAGATATAGTGATAAACTCTGAGTAACTGTGTATGCATGATTACTGATTGAAGGAAGTGAAAGTGAGCTTCACAGTCCATGGACTACGGAGCCTGAGAGGGTCCAAAACCTGTGGTTCCGTGACGACCTCATAAGGCTGAAAGGTGGTGCCAGTCTCTGGAGGACTTGATCTCTCTTGAGAGGCTGGTTTGGGTCGGGAGTTTATACCGACCTGCCGGTATTAAGAGGCATCTTAAATCTCCCACCAGAGAGTGGCCAGCCAGATGAAAAATGAATGTGACTGTGTGTATGGCCTGATTTCCTCTCGAGCTTCAGGCTTGATTGTGAGGCTTCACGGTCTTCATGGCTACGGAGTGGGCCCTAGCTTGCAGTTCCATGGCGACCTCATATGGCTCAAGGAGGTGTCTGCCTCTAGGGACCCAGTCCCTCCCTGCAAGACAGATCTGCATCAGGGGTTTATACTGATCTGCCAATGCTAAGAGGCACCTAAGATCTCCCTGGGGATGCGGCCAAGCAGACACCTAAATGGTATCCTCTTTTGAGGGGGCACCCACCCTTGTTTGTCTTTTTGTCACTGACTCATGGCAGGATACCCAGGGAGGGAGAAATTATTGGTTACTGGTTATTCTTCTTTCGACTAACTCCTTGAGCAGACATCTAAGAGATTAGATTTTCCTCAAAACCCTGCCAGGTAGATTACATTTGTCAACATGGGTGGAAGTTCCTCTAAGCCAACAGTGTTAGATTGCATAATAAAGAACTTTAAGAAGGGCTTTGAAGGAGATTTTGGAG
The DNA here is from genome assembly GCA_006408675.1 of Madoqua kirkii. Lineage (NCBI taxonomy): Eukaryota > Metazoa > Chordata > Mammalia > Artiodactyla > Bovidae > Madoqua > Madoqua kirkii. The sequence goes on along the minus strand of SJYC01047577.1, from coordinate 15,734 downwards.
TCAAGATGACCCTTAGGAAGCTTTGTAAGTTATGTGAGCGCCATTGGCCATTCTTTGAGGTTGGATGGCCGCCAGAGGGCACTTGACCTGCCCACTGTGCAAGCAGTGCTCCAGGCAGTCACTGGGACTCCAGAATTGCAGATCGGTTTCCATACATAGACTCCTGGCTTCTAATAACACAGACCCTACCCCCATGGGCAGGATTGTACAAATGACAGGGACAAAGTAGGGTATTTGTGGCCAACCACTCAGGAAAAAGAAAGAAGGAAAGAAAGTCTATATTCCAGGGAGGTCCAGGAGAGGACCCGCTGATGCCCCTGCCATATGTTCCCCTGACTCCACAAGCCCCAGCACAGCCAGGGCCAGACCCATTGCCAGACAGTCCGCCTCCCTCCGTGTTCCCCGCACCACCTCATGAGCAAGACTCCAGCCCCAAGGAAGTAGGGGTGTGGCTCCACTTGGCCAAACAGTCTGACCAGCTGTCCACAGCCTGTCAGATGCCACTGAGAGAGCCTCAATGTCCTCAACAAATGAACGGGGATGGCGTAGATCAGCCTGGTCGCTCCATCTTCTATTACCAGCCCTTCAGCACTACTGATTTCCTAAACTGGAAACACCATAACTCAGTCTACTCTGATAGACCACAGGCTATGATTGACCTTCTAGAGTCCATTTTCCATACCCATCAGCCTACATGGGGCGACTCTCACCACCTCCTTATGTCTTCCTTCACCACTGAGGAAAGGCAACACATCTCGACAGGAGCCCAAAAATGGCTCGGAGGATGAGCCTCCACAGAGGTCTTTGATGTAGAAGGATGGGCACAAGAAGCAATGCCAGAGACGAGGCCTAATTGGGATTTCAATACCGCAGAAGGCAAGAAACCTGGGTTGCTACCGTGATGCTCTTCTATGTGGACTTCGAGTGGGAATCAAACAGCCTACCCATATGTCCAAAATTACAAGGATAATACAGAAAGTAGATGAGACTCCTACTGATTTCTATGAAAGACTGAAGTGTTCTGGACATACACCCCATTTGACCCTGAGACCCCTGAGAATCAACAGATGGTTAACACTGCCTTTGTGGCTCAGTCCTGTGCAGACATCCCACGAATGCTCCAAAACCTGGAAGGCTTGGCTGGGATGAATGCCACACCCTTCTGGAGGTAGCAAATAAAGTCTTTGTGAACTGAGACCGTGAAGTCCAACAAGAAGCAGATAAAAGAATGAAACAGAAAGCACCCCTGCTAGCAGCAGCACCGAGGAGTTCAGGTCCAGTGAAACAGACTGTTCCCTCGTGGAAAGGGGAAACTTAGAAGAGACCACGTCTATGCCATGACCAGTGCACCCGTTGCAAAGAGACTAGACATTGGAAGAATGAGTGCCCCCACCACAGAGGGACATCTAAAGGGTCGAATAAGTTCAGTTGACCCAACAAAGAAATGTACCAATCTGAGCTGGCCCTCCAAAACATTATGGGCCTGGCTGGAACAGAATCAGAGTAGGGAATACCCAGCTCCCTGATCTTAGTCCCCCAGGAACCCACGGTCTCCATGAAAGTAGGAGGCCAATCAATGACTTTTATGGCGGATACCAGAGCTGAACACTGTGGTAATCACGCCTATGGCTCCCCTCACAGGATGAACAGCAACTATTGTTGGGGCCACTGGGGACATGACAGCCCACTCATTTTCCAAGGCCAGTTCGTGTCAGCTAGGGGCCATCTGGGGACTCCTAAACTTCTCTACTTACCGGAATGCCTCATTCCCCTGCTAGGTAGAGGCCTACTGACAGAGCTGGGGGAATGCATCACCGTTGCCCTCGGAAAATCTGTGAGCCTCACTGCACGGAGACAATTGTCTCTTATGATGGCCATGCCCATGCCCAGGGAAGATCAAAGACAGCTCTGTTCCTCAGGGAAGGAACAAATAGATCCCCGCTGAGACTGCTAAAAGAATTCCCTGATGTCTGGGCAGAGAAGGGGCTCCCAGGTTTCGTCAGAAACCATGCGCCCGTTATAGTGGACCCAAGGCCTGAAGCCACACCTGTTAAACGAAAACAATATCCAGTACCGCGGGAGGCACGCCTGGGAATTCAGGACCACGTCCAGTGCCTGTAAGATGCCGAGATCGAAATCAAATGTCAGTCTCCATGGATCACCCCACTCTTACCAGTCAAAAGTCTGGAGGTAATGACTACCGCCCCATCCAGGAACTCCGTGCGGTCAACAGTGCAGTGATCATCATCCATCCAGTGTACCCAAATCCTGACAGTCTCATGAGTCTCTTATCTGCTCAGGCAAGCTGGGTCACCTGCAGCGATCTCAAGGATGCATTCTTCTGCCTCCAGCTGTCACCAGCCAGTCAGCCCTTGTTTGCCTTTGAATGGGATGAACCACACACCTGGAGAAAGACACAGCTGACTTGGATCAGACTGCCACAAAGCTTCAAAAACTCACCTACCCTGTGAGATGAACCCTTGGCTATGGACCTTGCTGCCTTTCCTGGAGAAACTTTCAACTGCTCCCCACTCCAGCAGATGGATGACCTGTTGCTAGCCGGTCCCACCCAGGGGACTGCTGGAGGCACCAGGGCCATGCTGGCTCTACTCCCCACGACTGGGCACAAGATGCCATGGAAAAAGGCTCAGATCTGCAGACAGGAGGTCAAATACCTCGGGTTTGTCACCTCAAAAGGGCATTGGGCACCCGGACATGAGAGGAAACAAGCCATCTGTTCGATACCTCGGCTGAAAACCAAGAAAGAAGCCCATGAGCTGGCGCTGCTAGATTCTGAGGGATTTGGAGACCGGATTTCTCTGAAACAATGAAGCCTTTGTTTAAAGCACAGCAGGGTCTGGTAAGGACCCCCTGGAGTGGAAACCCGTACAAGGAAAGACCTTCAAGGAGATTAAGAGACTCTTGAGCAGCGCTCCAGCATTAGGGCTGCCAGATGAGACACGGGACTTTACCCTCTTTGTACATGAAAAAAATCACACTGCACTGGGGGTTTCACACAAAGAGTTGGGGCATGGCAGCGCCCAGGCGCATACCTATCCAAACACTGGGTCCAGTGGTCTTGGGATAGCCGCCATGCCTCTGGGCATTAGCTGCCACTGTGATTCTGGCCAGAGAAGCGGATATATAGTGGACCCAAGGCCTGAAGCCACACCTGTTAAACGAAAACAATATCCAGTACCGCGGGAGGCACGCCTGGGAATTCAGGACCACGTCCAGTGCCTGTAAGATGCCGAGATCGAAATCAAATGTCAGTCTCCATGGATCACCCCACTCTTACCAGTCAAAAAGTCTGGAGGTAATGACTACCGCCCCATCCAGGAACTCCGTGCGGTCAACAGTGCAGTGATCATCATCCATCCAGTGTACCCAAATCCTGACAGTCTCATGAGTCTCTTATCTGCTCAGGCAAGCTGGGTCACCTGCAGCGATCTCAAGGATGCATTCTTCTGCCTCCAGCTGTCACCAGCCAGTCAGCCCTTGTTTGCCTTTGAATGGGATGAACCACACACCTGGAGAAAGACACAGCTGACTTGGATCAGACTGCCACAAAGCTTCAAAAACTCACCTACCCTGTGAGATGAACCCTTGGCTATGGACCTTGCTGCCTTTCCTGGAGAAACTTTCAACTGCTCCCCACTCCAGCAGATGGATGACCTGTTGCTAGCCGGTCCCACCCAGGGGACTGCTGGAGGCACCAGGGCCATGCTGGCTCTACTCCCCACGACTGGGCACAAGATGCCATGGAAAAAGGCTCAGATCTGCAGACAGGAGGTCAAATACCTCGGGTTTGTCACCTCAAAAGGGCATTGGGCACCCGGACATGAGAGGAAACAAGCCATCTGTTCGATACCTCGGCTGAAAACCAAGAAAGAAGCCCATGAGCTGGCGCTGCTAGATTCTGAGGGATTTGGAGACCGGATTTCTCTGAAACAATGAAGCCTTTGTTTAAAGCACAGCAGGGTCTGGTAAGGACCCCCTGGAGTGGAAACCCGTACAAGGAAAGACCTTCAAGGAGATTAAGAGACTCTTGAGCAGCGCTCCAGCATTAGGGCTGCCAGATGAGACACGGGACTTTACCCTCTTTGTACATGAAAAAAATCACACTGCACTGGGGGTTTCACACAAAGAGTTGGGGCATGGCAGCGCCCAGGCGCATACCTATCCAAACACTGGGTCCAGTGGTCTTGGGATAGCCGCCATGCCTCTGGGCATTAGCTGCCACTGTGATTCTGGCCAGAGAAGCGGATAAGCTTGCACTAGGACAATATGTAAATGTAAAGGTAAAGGTTCCCCGTGCTGTTACTGCCCTGATGAACAGGGCGCACAAGTGGCTGACCAACTCCAGGATGATTCACTATCAAGGACTGCTTTGCAAAAACCCATGGGTCCAACTCAAGACTATGCGGACACTGAACCCCACCACTTTTTACCTGTAGAAGCAGGAACCCTGATCATAACTGTGAGGAGCTCATAGATGAGATTTCCTCGAGCAGGTGTACCTGATGGACATTCCCTTCTAAAACCCAGAACTGGAAATGTTCACCGACAGAAGCAGTTTCATCCAAGATGGGCAGCACAAAGCAGGCTCTGCCATAACAATAACTGACAAGATAGTGAAGGCTGAGGCCTTGCCACAAGGGGGGGTCAGCACAGAGGGCTGAGCTATGTGCACTCGCCCAGGCGCTAAGACACGCCGAAGAGAAAGGAGTCAACATCTATACCGAGGCAAGGTATGCCTTGGCTACTTTACATGTACATGGAGCCATTTATAAAGAAAGGGGACTATTGACAGTGGGAGGAAAGGTGATTAAAGAAATCCTTCAACTGTTAGAAGCACTCTGGAGGCCTTCCTAAGTGGCAGTCTTCCATAGTAAAGGCCATCAGCAGGGAACAGATCCAATCAGCAAAGGGTACTGGAAAAAAAAACCAAGTCAGCCAGTTGGGACCAGCCCTCTCACGGATGTCCTGGCAACCCCTACTGCTGTTAAAGTTACAGGCATCATCCTTTGGATCCACCAAACTAGAGTCAAGAAGGCAGAGGCTTCCTGTGATGAGAACCCCTGGAAAACAGTTCAGGACCCCGGAAACCCCGTCAAGGTCTGGTTCCAAAAACAAGAGCCCTGACTCACCAAAGACGCTGAGCCCTGGTCTAGTCGTTCCAGAAGCTGACTAGTCCACGCATGGCGGAAGCCTGAGGATTCCTCAGCCATGCTCCAGCCACACTCCAGCAGCTGGCAGGTCAATGCTCAGCAGAACCTTGAGGATCTGGCTATCCAGATATTGATGGCTTTTGGGGTCAACCCTGGTCTCTATCCCTGACTGGTAGTGTTGCTGTGCTCTTCACTACAGGACTAGCTTCAGTCACAGCCCAGGACTGGGATTTGGGTCAGAAGCTGCAGTTAGCTGTCTGTTAACTCACTGTAGTGGGAACCTTCATTTTAATTAGATGTTTCTTATAATCGATTCTCCCTACTATCTAAATCGCTCACAGTATAGCTGACCCTCCTTCACGATAGCTCAGTTGCTATAGCCATGACAACCGAAAGATGCAGAGAAAACCTTTTGCTAGTGCTCAGTTACCTGTTATGTGCAGGCTGCTTTGAAGCCTTTTGCTGTCCCTTGCTGTAATAGATGGAGCCGTTCCTTATCCATCATACACCTGTCAACATTACAGTCAACCCTTGGAAAATCGCTTACTCAACCATCAGCTAGAACAATGTATAGATAGCCTATCCTAAAGACCGATCACTTACTGCCTTTCTGATCCTGTGATGTATATCCAGGGTCTTGGGGCCAAAAATGTTTCCAGTTATGTCCCCCTCTGCCGCTACCTTTCCCCCACCAGAGGATCCAAACCCCAGGCGGCATCCCGACACCATGGCATTGCCGTCATGCTCCTGGGCCTCCGTCTACCCCCAAATGTCACGTAGATGTTACAACACAGAACAGCTGTGTTTTCCAAATAAATGGAAAAACCTACTGGACAGGGACAATAATGCAGACAAATGAAACCAGGGACACACTTTGCCCTAAAAATCAGCCTCTGCCTGTTGGCAGTATGATGCAGGTTACAGAGTTCACTACCCCTTAGACCTTCATCTGTGCCAGGTTCTCAACGCAACTCATCACCTTCTAAATGACACCAACCCCCAGCTGGCCCAGGACTGCTGGCTTTGCTCATCCTTAGGAGCTCCACGGTATTTAGCTACACCAGTACCATTAGATATTGCAACAGCCATGGGAACTCTTATAGATCCACCCTTACAAGGGCCAGTCTAAAGGGTAATTGAGTTAACTCAAAAGGCTCCAGAATGCTTTACAAATGATGGAGGAACTGGACCTGTAGGCAATTTAGCCAGGGACAAATGCAATCAAACTCTAAGAGTTGAGCGGCCCCCTCATCTTCCCAAAGACAGAATATGGTGCCGCCCCCATCAAGGCCTTTTCTTGATTTGTGGGACAGATGCTTACTTATGTCTACCAATCAATGGGTGGGTATCTGCACCTTAGCTTTCCTCACTCCCCAGATGAACATTGGCCCTAACAAGCAGACTGTCACTGTACTTCTGACAGAACATGCGTGGTCAAAAAGAGCCTTCCTGTATATCCTCTACTTTGGTTCGGAAATTTTGGTTGGGGTAAGTATTGGAATACGAGGAATTCATTCATAAATTAACTTCTACCATACACTATCCAAGGACTTCACATGAAGGAGGAAACTGAACAGGCTCTATTTTGAAAGCAGGACTCCATCTTGGGCTGGACTGTGGACTTTGTGCTATATGCCCAGTATCTATGGAAACAACATATCAACTAGAAAACCAGCCCCCACCCCCCATCCCCTGAAGGAAGAGCCCTAGGGCTCTCTGTGGCCTAAAAGAATACCCTAGTTATCTGTGTAACTGTATAGAATAATACATTCTATTGTGCTTACTGGAATATGACCACAGGCCTATTGATAATTGTCCACGGTGAACTACCTAGGCTTCGAGAAGGCAGTGACACCCCACTCCAGTCCTCTTGCCTGGAAAACCCCATGGATGGAGGAGCTTGTGGGCTGCCATCTATGGGGTCGCACAGAGTCAGACACTACTGAAGTGACGTAGCAGCAGCATCAACTACCTAGGCTTAAGGCATATGATCACAGGTGAATTTTTATTGTATCTTTCTTTTTCCTTTGTTCAGACTAGTTTCAGGGAACCTTATACACTTAGGATATATAAAGCTTTCACAAAACCTGGTCGGGGTCCTTGGCTAAGACAAGACACTCCCTTAGGTCTGCCGATGTAATAAACTGCACTCCACTATCTGCCTTGTCCTTCTGAGTGAGTTTGTTTCCTAGCACGCGTGGCTACAACACACAGACGACATTGAAAGAGTAGTCACATCTTTAGTGGCCTTACAGGACCTACTAGAATCCTTGGCTGAGGTTGTTTTAAAGAATAGGAGAGGACTATACCTCCTGACAGCTGAAAAGGCAGGCTTCTGCCTCTTCTTGAATAAGACTGCTGCTTTTATGTACAGAGATTAGGAACAGAGACATTGCCCAACAGCGAGGGGAATGAATCGTGAAAAGGAGAGAGGAACTAGCGAATTCCTGGGGTAATTGGAACAGTATCTGGAGCTGGGCATCAAGGCTTCTCCGTTTAACTGGTCCTCTCTTCATGTTCTTACAGGCGCTTTTGTTTGTCCTTTGTATTCTCAAAGATATTACCCAGTTCATAACCTCTTGAATTGAATCCACAAAGTTACAAATGTTAATAGCTCAACATAGTCTCCTAACTGACCTGGAGCTCTGAAGGAATGTCCTATCAAACGTGAGATGATGCTTAATACAATGGTCACGCTAGTGTATGTTCCCCAGTTCTTTGTCTCTTAAAACAAAGATTTGGAGCAACGGACATTAGAGCCCACGGCACGTCACAGCTCTCAGCTCTTGGACAAACTGCGTTATAGCTCTTAGGCAAATCAGTGTTACAGTTCTATTTAATTTACAAGATAGCAAAAGAATCCATCCTCAAGGCGTGAGGGCATGCCAACCCAAAGATCTGAAGGGAAGAGAGTGGACGAGCACGTGGGAGAGGGAGAGAGAGAGAGAGAGAAAGAGCGCACACACGTGGGAGAGGGAGAGAGAGAGAGCGAGGCTTTAGCTCCTTCTTTTATGTTTTTCCTCCACCTGGGCCCGCCCTAGGCAAATTGGGCTTAGCCAGGAGAGCTGTTTGTTCTACCTGAAGTCTTCACTCTGGTCCTCGGACCTTTTTTTGTTCTATTCTCAGGGGCTTTTCCCTCCTTGTCTTTTAGCCACCGCCATTTTGGACTTCTTTTCCCCATTCTACCTACCGAACACAATGAATGATAGAAGCAGCAAGAGGGGGCAATGAAGAACAATGTCAAATTTTTACATGACTTCCCACTTCTTCTGTCTCTGTAACGCAGCTTGCCCTTTGCAAAATCTTGATCACGTAGGTCTCAAAAAGTGGGAACCCACAATACTAGGAACTGGAATTTATCTCACTCACCCTTGTCCTGCTCTTTGCAATTGCCCTGCTGCTGCTGCTAAGTTGCTTGAGTCTTGTCCTACTCTGTGCGACCCCGTAGATGGCAGCCCACCAGGCTCTGCCATCCCTGGGATTCTCCAGGTGAGAACACTGGAGTGGGTTGCCATTTCCTTCTCCAATGCATGCAAATGAAAAGTGAAAGTGAAGTTGCTCAGTCGTGTCTGACTCTTAGCGACCCCATGGACTGCAGCCTACCAGGCTCCTCTGTCCATGGGATTTTCCAGGCAAGAGTACTGGAGTGGGGTGCCATTGCCTTCTCCGTTGCAATTGCCTTAGCCCCTGCAAACTCTCTTAATCATGCCTGTCCATGTATAAAAACTCTATAACTCCTTTGTTTGGGGCTCAGAGCTTGGAGTGTTAAGTTCTCTGGGCCTGCCAGCATAATAAACATGAGCTCACCAACTCTCTGAGTGTGGCGCTTGTTTTCTGCAACAATGAAGTTGGAGGTCCCTTGCTTGCAGACAGGTGGTCACAGTACAAATCATTTTGTGAAAACCTGTGTCCCCAGGCTGTAGAGAGTAGTGAAAAAAACCTAAGTACTCAGGGTATCCTGTGGCTTCCAAAGTGGCACTAGTGGTAATAAACCACTTGGCAATGCAGGAGACACCAAGAGGTGTGAGCTCAATTCCTGGGTCAGGAAGATCCCCTGGAGGAGGGCATGGCCACCCATTCCAGTATTCTTCCCTGGAGAGTCCCCATTGGCAGAGGAGCCAGGCAGGCTCCTCTGGGGATGTCCATGGGGAGGTAAAGAGTCGGATTTAGCATGCTAAAGGCAAGGTATCTTTGGGAAGGATTCTGAGAGCAAACTTTGCAGAAACCCAAGGACCCCAGGTGATTCCCACCAAGCACTCATTCCCCACCACCCCTCCCTCAAGGGCACAGGCAGTGGAGGGCCACACCCATCCAAGAAAGAGCCCCTCCCCAGGCATTCAGCCCAACATCCTTGTTGTTTCTAGAAATTCCCGTCCTAATCCTCAGAGCCAGAGACGTCTCAGGAGTGCGGAGTGTGAGGCTGCTGCTCAGGGCTCCTAAATGCGGGTCTTCACTCGCCATGTTTCAAAAACCCTCATAATGTGTGTTAGCTAGTCCAGTAGTCGGGTCCATAGTCTCCCGTGAATTGTACTGTGACCTGTTCTCTGTAAAACTTCCCTGGTGGCTCAGACGGTAAAGTGTCTGTCTACAATGAGGGAGACCCAGGTTTAATCAGCCCAACATCCGTTGTTTCTAGAAGTTCCCGTCCTAATCCTCAGCGCCAGAGACGTCTCAGGAGTGCGGAGTGTGAGGCTGCTGCTCAGGGCTCCTAAATGTGGGTCTTCACTCGCCATGTTTCAAAAACCCTCGTAATGTGTGTTAGCTAGTCCAGTAGTCGGGTCCATAGCCTCTCGTGAATTGTACTGTGACCTGTTCTCTGTAGGACTTCCCTGGTGGCTCAGACGGTAAAGTGTCTGTCTACAATGCGGGAGACCCATGTTCGATCCCTGGGTTGGCAAGATCCCCTGGAGAAGGAAATGGCAATCCACTCCAGGACTATTGCCTGGAAAATCCCATGGACAGAGGAGCCTGATAGGCTACAGTCCATGGGGTCGCAAAGAGTCGGACACGACTGATCGACTTCAGTTCACTGTTCTCTGTAATGCAAAAAGAAAGAGTTCTCAGGGGTGATCTGCAAAGAGAATGCACCAAAGGTGAGCACCAAACACAACATGTGATTAGCATATCAGATTAGTCTTGATTGCCGCCTACAGATCAGGACCAGAGGAAGCCCCCCCAAAAAAAGCTCAGAAAAGGGCAGGAGAAACAAGAACGTTTTTCCTTCACTTTCACGTCATCAGTTGCAGGTGAAAGCTGTGTGGATGCCTTTGAAGGTATTTTCTCAACCTGTGGATGTGAGTTTTTGACGTAACATCCTCAGAGAAGACTCAGAGTAGCAGGAAGAAGAGGAAGGAATGGCAGTTTCTCAGGTAAATGTCCTGTCCCGGGTCTGGGGCTGTGTCTGCTTTGCCTGTCTGTTTTTCCTCCTGAAATACTTGGAGAGAACCTGCAAACTTTAGTTCTCTGATTCTAAGTTTTCTTCCTGGGAGATTTGTTATCTTCTTATTTTTTCCTTTTTTTCTTATAATAGTGAAGCGCAGCTCTTTAACTTCTCTGTTAAATCCCAGAGCCTGTTTTCCATTGTCTGTATCCCGGCTTTCTCTAGAGCATGATGACTTCTCAACATGAATTAGTAATGTTCAGTTGTTCCCTATATGTCCATTGTTGCAAAGAGTCGGACACGACTGAGCGACTTTACTTCACTGTTTTCTGTAATGCAAAAAGAAAGGAGAGCTCTCATGGGTGGTGTGCAAAGAGAATGCACCAAAGGTGAGCACCAAACACAAAATGTGATTAGCATATCAGATTAGTCTTGATTGCCGCCTACAGATCAGGAACAGAGGAAGCCAAAAAAAAAGCTCAGAAAAGGGCAGGAGAAACTAGAACATTTTTCCTTCACTTTCACTTCATCAGTTGCAGGTGAAAGCTGTGTGGATGCCTTTGAAGGTATTTTCTCAACCTGTGGATGTGAGTTTTTGACGTAACATCCTCAGAGAAGACTCAGAGCAGCAGGAAGAAGAGGAGGGAATGGCAGCTTCTCAGGTGAATGTCCTGTCCCGGGTCTGGGGCTGTGTCTGCTTTGCCTGTCTGTTTTTCCTCCTGAAACACTTGGACTGAGAACCTGCAAACTTTAGTTCTCTGATTCTAAGTTTTCTTCCTGGGAGATTTGTTGTTATCTTCTTATTTTTTCCTTTTTTTTTTCTTATAATAATGAATCACAGCTCTTTAATTTCTCTGTTAAATCCCAGAGCCTGTTATCCCTTGTCTGTATCCCGGCTTTCTCTAGAGCATGATGAATTCTCAATATAAATTAGTGATGTCCAGTTGTTCACTGTATGTTCATTGTGAGAGATCTACACAGGTGTTTCAGGCAGAGGGACCCCTTCCAGGGCCCGAAACTGGGCACTTGTCTAACACTCGGAAATGAATTGTCCGAGGGAACACATGTGCTGACAAAGCAAGAGATTTTATTGGGAAAGGGCCCCCAGGTGTAGAGCAGCAGGGTAAGAACTGCTCGGCCACATGGCTCACAATGTCCGGTTTTATGGTGATGGGATTAGTTTCTGGGTGGTCTTTGACCAATCGTTCTAATTCAGAGTCTTTCCTGGTGGCGCACGCCTCGCTCAGCCAAGATAGATGCTAGTGAGAGGGATTCTGGGAAGTGGACGGACACTCAGGGTCTTTCAACCTTTCCCGGACTCTTCCGGTTGGTGGAGGCTTATTAGTTCCATATTCCTTATCAGGATCTCCTGTCATAAAACAACTCATGCAAATGGTTACTATGGTGCTTGGCCAGGATGGGCGGTTTCAATCAGTGTGCTTCCCCTAAAACGGGGAGGTACTGGTACCAGAGATTCCCACTGGGATGTGGTCTGGTGTTAGTATCATCATGAAGTAAGGGAAATGCCATGATGAGTTTACATGTGGATGCAGCTTTAACTCATTAGAATAGGAGTTACAGATTATCCTTATAAATAGAGTGAACTCAGTGGTCCACAGTTGTTCAGAAAAGTTTCAGAAATAAAAACGTTGCAAAGACTACTCTATATAGATAAGTGAGACTAACTACTTAAATGTAGTATTAGGCTACAGAGCAGGGAAGGCATATATGAAGTGAAATTTGCTTATGACACAATTTTAAAATATTTGTTTATTTGGCTGCACTGGGTCTTCATTGTGGCAGGTAGGATCTTCAGTCATCCTTATAATTTTCATGTTCTTTGGCTGTGACATGTAAACTCTTAGCTACAGCATGTGGGATCTAGTTTGCTGACCAAGGAAAGAACCAGAGCTCCGTGCATTGGGAGCTCAGGGTCTTAGTCACTGGATCATCACGAAGTCCCCAAACTAATATTTTTAAATTATAGATTCAGATCATATTTTCCATAATAGTCCCAAAATACCCATGCGGTGATAATGCATTCTTCCTTGGACTTCTTACTCCATGACTCATTTCCTTATAAATAGAGTGAACTCAGTGGTCCACAGTTGTTCAGAAAAGTTTCAGAAATAAAAACGTTGCAAAGACTACTCTATATAGATAAGTGAGACTAACTACTTAAATGTAGTATTAGGCTACAGAGCAGGGAAGGCATGTATGAAGTGAAATTTGCTTATGACACAATTTTAAAATATTTGTTTATTTGGCTGCACTGGGTCTTCATTGTGGCAGGTAGGATCTTCAGTCATCCTTATAATTTTCATGTTCTTTGGCTGTGACATGTAAACTCTTAGCTACAGCATGTGGGATCTAGTTTGCTGACCAAGGAAAGAACCAGAGCTCCGTGCATTGGGAGCTCAGGGTCTTAGTCACTGGATCATCACGAAGTCCCCAAACTAATATTTTTAAATTATAGATTCAGATCATGTTTTCCATAATAGTCCCAAAATACCCATGCGGTGATAATGCATTCTTCCTTGGACTTCTTACTCCATGACTCATATTCACTGGTTTAGGTGTTTCTATGAGGTTCCCATGCTATGAATTTGTTTTTTTCCATTTGACTTAAACAAGTGTCTTGGAAAGAAAAATGTGGGATGTGCCTAAACTATCACAATTAACGGAGTAATTTCATGTCTTCTTACATTCTTTCTGCTTTGGAAAATGAACACATGTGTGTTTAGCAGAGATGCTGGGTTTTGGGAGTGGTGGTTTTCATCCCAGGCCTAGGTCTGATCTTTTCCAGTACACTCCATGCTCACATCACAGAGTCTCATCACAGTTTTGTATTTTCCAAAATGTTTACAAGAACCTTATTAGTCCTAATCTATGCTCAACTGTATTAAAATTTAAAATACTGCTCATTGCTGTATTTTAAGAATATTCTCAAATATTATGTAAATTTTTAATCCATTCAAAATTACCTGAGTTTAGTGATGTGAAACCTTTTCTTTCTTCCTCTTAATGAGTATAATAGCCCCATTTGAGTGTATGTCTGTACTTAGTGGAGATGAATTTGAGTAGGCTCTGGGAGTTGGTGATGGACAGGGAGGCCCGGCGTGCTCTGGGCCATGGGATCACGAAGAGTCAGACACGACTGAGCGACTGAACTGAACTGGACTGTGTGTATGAAAATATTAACATGACTTGATCAATTTTTTCTTCTTTTTGCTTTGTTTTTTGAAGAACTTCTGTGGAAGGGAATGACCATCCACCCCAGTATTCCGGCTTGGGAATTTCTTGGACAGAGGAAGCTGTCAAGTTAGAGTCCATGGGTTCACAAAGAATTGGACATGACTGAGTGACTAAAACTTTTCTTGTATTTATTATTCTTTACAGTTACAGAAATTTCTATCACCTTTTCTTAGAGCTGTCACTGTGACTCTGTGTTTCATTAGTTAAAATCTAAAGTACATAAACTGAAGTAAAGTTTAAGCTCTACCATTTAATGGCTGTTTGATAAAATATGTGCCAAAAGGTATAAGAGCAACATTACTGATTTTCAGTTATTTCTGTTACACTTTCAAGACTTTAAAAACAATCAGAAAGACATAGAGCATATACTGAATAGTTAAGATGATTTTTTCTGTCAGGGTTGTGGTTACTCCAGGACTGGAGAACAGATAAAACCGAGGAGGGTCTTGGAATGCAGGAATAGGAAAACCAGACCCTTATTGTCTTTCCCTGCTCCAAGTTGTAACTTAGCTGATTTCAGGTACTCCTGAGCTGTACACCTGTCTTGCCTCCTACCCCATGGGGAGAAGGTATTTTCCTTACTCTTTTCCCTAGCCAGTATACGTGCCTCATCCAATCAGCAAATGCCCTGCAAGATCCCTATCCTACTTCTTGAACCTTTGGTATAAAAGTGGATTAAGGACCCCTGTTCAATGTCAGTTCTTCCTTGAGCTGGCCTGCTGTTCTAACAGCGTCTTCCATTCTAATAAGCTTTAAGTCCCGCTCATTTTGTCTCATGTCTGGAAATTCTTTTCCAACCCACACCCAGACCATAACATTTTTGGTGGCTTGTGCGGGAACTTGGAGTCCCTTCCCTCAACTCCTCGCTTCTCCTTTCTCATAGGGACCCTCCGCCCACAGGCAACTGCTGTGGAAGCAACTGAGGAACTCTGGCCAGGGTGACCCTCTGGTGTGTTCCAAAGGCCCCACTGCTCACTGTGCCCCAGCATGCCGGGGTCCAGCCCCGGTGGATCCAGGATGATTTGAAGGTGGAAATGGCGTCGGCGTCCTCCTTGGAAAAATACATATTTAGTTACAGATATAGAGAGATTAGAAGCGGATAGTGTAGTAGGAAAATTAGTGGAGTAAAAGGCTGAATAACTTGGGTTACATGGAATAGCATCCATGTTCCAGATGGGAATTCAGCCAGAAAAACGGAGAATAAGAAACGATGACATGGGGGAGTCGGTCTTTCCAGGAACTGATCCCATTTCTTTAATTTTCCGATTTTCTTATATACCTTTTGTTACATATAGGGATGAATACAGAGTCATGCAGGGATCAGCAGTCCTGATCTTTATCAAAATCAGGTGCTTTACATTAAAAAAAGGTTTTAGGGGTTTTACATCATCTTTAAGCCATTTCTCCCTGCTGACATTTACAATCCTTTCTTTCTGATAACCAAAAAACTTATTTTTTCAAGCGTGTTTTTTCTTAAACCAGCCACCACCCTCCAAGTAAAGTCGCATTCCTATAGGGTGAGGGTGTAGTGAGTTACAATCAAGAAAGGAATTTATTTAACCCAAGGTTAACATGATTAATCTTAAAGGTTAATACTTATTTCTCCTATATGCTTAAAGATTAATATTTATTTCTCCTATATGCTAGTTATATTCATTATAAGGGCAGGGAATATGGAGATTTAGCAGCAAACATCAGTCCAATAAATGAAAATCCTTTCACCACTGTTCTCCTTAAGATCTACTTAGTCTTAAGATAGTGATAAAGTTACATTTTTACATAGCAAGGACACAGTGATTTATAACAAAGTACAGTGATCTATAACAAAAGAGAAAATTCATTAACTCAAAGTCTAATATTGCTAACATCAAAAACTACTATATTTCCTTTTCTATATTCCAAATACATTGATTAATATATTCCCAGGT
>SJYC01047574.1:0-22318 GCA_006408675.1 Madoqua kirkii | reverse complement strand
GTCTGGGTCCCTCAGGTTCAGAGTCCCGTTCAGTTCAAAGAAACGAGTGAAATGTCTGTGTCCATAGCTTGGGGTGGGGAGGGCGTGGGCAGGGCTCAGGGCTGGGCGGGTGGGCCCCAGCTAGGGCACGAAACTCACGTGTGGCCGCAGCTGTCCTCCCCCAGCCCACGTGGACCTGGAGCCCGCTGTTCCGGCCGCCTGTGCCCCCTGCACGGCACCTCCCATCTCGTGCTGCTCCTGCCTGCCCTCCTGGCTGATCTCGAGGAGGGTCCAGGCAGCTGCAGACTGGGGCTGTGAGCTGCCCCTCACTCGGCAGGGTGTGCCCTGTCCCGCTTCCCTGCCACGTGCCACCTCCGGGACCAGCTGGCACCACCCAGAGGTTCTGGGGGACAGACTGCTGGACTGAACTCGGTTTCCTCCCCTGCCAATTTCCTGCCTGAAGCTTAGCCTCCAATGTGGCTGTGTTTGGAGAGAGAAGGTAACTAAGATTAAGTGAGGCCAGGAGAAGGCTGCTTCGGTCCACTCTTCGCAGGGCTGAGGCCCGCAGCTCGGTTGAGGCCCACGGTGGGGCTGCAGAAACCCGGGCTGGGGCCAGGGGCAACCCAGGGCTCGGGTCTCGGACAGCAGCTGGGCAGCCCGGTCTTCCTCCGCCCTGCTGCCCACAGAGCCCGAGGGCCGACCCCGGCGGTGGTTTTCCGGGGCACACAGATGTTCCGATACAAGCATTCAGTCACTGCCGCTGGGAGCGAGAATGGATTGGCCTGAGTGTGTCCAAGTCCAGGCAGAGGACTTCAGAGCCGGGCGAGTGCCAGCGCGTGCAGGCTGGCCACGCCGACGGGGCGACGGCCGGCCGAGGCCGGGCTCTGGTGAAGCCGGTGTCCGCACCCAGCGGGAGGTCGCGCAGCACGGAAAGGCGCCAGGGCCCGCACCCTCGGCCCGCTCTTCAATTACGGGCCTTTTCCCTTCCAGACCGTCTTTTGTTGGAGTTGTTTTCATCTTCTGGATTCTGACAATTCACTAGCCACACGCACGGCAGCGCTCCCATCCGAGTCTCTGCTTGCTTTCCACTCTCTGGGAAGCGCCTGGCGCCCGGAGCTTCGCGTTTGCGCTGGACGACTCCTCCTGACGCTCCTCACTGCCTGTTCGCTCTGAGCCTCGTGTAAGAGGCCCTTTGCTCCACCAGTCTCACAGCGTGCTCTGTCCCTGTACAAGGCTCACAGGAAAGCCTGAATGAGCTTCTGGGCCCACCCAGTGGTTTGGTTTTTCACATTTCAAAACACTTAAGAGTGTATAAGGCGATTTTCATCCCCCTGCAGCTCCGTGCGCCTATGGCAGGAGGCTGGCACTGAACCCAGCCCTCCTCCCGTGGAAAGGCGGTGTCCCTGCGCCACTTGTGAGACAAGCTGCTTTCACGCCTACGCTGTACAGTGTGGCAGCCCAGAGCCACGCGTGCCATTTACATGTAAGCAAATTGGCATGAAGTAAAATGTAAAACTCGGTTTCTCAGACCCTGTTGGTGGTACTTCAAATGGTCAGTAGTCACACAAGCTGATAATTATAAAAATGAATAAAGGTAAGAAAGGTGTAGAAACACGATTCCATAATTGCATGAACGCAGGTGGACATCAGCGCTGACTAGAGGTCATCCTTCCGAAGGATGGAAGATCTACAAAAACTGGCCACATTTCAGAAATGCCAACCTGTGGGGGATGCATCCTCTGCTGAAAGAGCGTCAACTTAGAAATCAGTAGTGAATGGTATTAGCAGACCCCACAGTTTCAGAATGAAAAAAAAAAATGCTTCTAAATAATCCAGCTTCAAAGAGGTGTTCATAGGGAAACGAGAAAATAGATCCAAACAGTAACTGCTTACCAGAACTTGTGGACGAGGTGGGGAGAGCCCGCCTGTTTCATGCATTTTTGTGTAATTCTAGTATTTGGGGACCTTAGTTTCCTGACCCAGGATGGAACGGACGCTCTCTGCAGTGGAGGCACAGAGTCTCAGCCAGCGGCCTGCCAGGGAAGTCCCCGGGCCTGAGACGCTGTGGTCTGGGGCTTCCAGCCTCCAGGACTGTGGGAAAATAAGTTTCTTAAAAATAACTTCTTAAGCCTCCTACTTTGAGATATTTCTTCATGGCAGCCCTAGCAAACTGAGACGTATGCTTTTCTCTCTTTGCTTTTAGTATATTTTCTTGATCATAAAGTTCTGCAGTTACACTGTGGTATAATTAGGTATGTAGTTGATTTTAAAATTCTGCCTGGAACTTATGAGTCATGGATCTGAGAATAGACCTTTCATCATCGGCCGAGGCCGGGCTCTGGTGAAGCCGGTGTCCGCACCCAGCGGGAGGTCGCGCAGCACGGAAAGGCGCCAGGGCCCGCACCCTCGGCCCGCTCTTCAATTACGGGCCTTTTCCCTTCCAGACCGTCTTTTGTTGGAGTTGTTTTCATCTTCTGGATTCTGACAATTCACTAGCCACACGCACGGCAGCGCTCCCATCCGAGTCTCTGCTTGCTTTCCACTCTCTGGGAAGCGCCTGGCGCCCGGAGCTTCGCGTTTGCGCTGGACGACTCCTCCTGACGCTCCTCACTGCCTGTTCGCTCTGAGCCTCGTGTAAGAGGCCCTTTGCTCCACCAGTCTCACAGCGTGCTCTGTCCCTGTACAAGGCTCACAGGAAAGCCTGAATGAGCTTCTGGGCCCACCCAGTGGTTTGGTTTTTCACATTTCAAAACACTTAAGAGTGTATAAGGCGATTTTCATCCCCCTGCAGCTCCGTGCGCCTATGGCAGGAGGCTGGCACTGAACCCAGCCCTCCTCCCGTGGAAAGGCGGTGTCCCTGCGCCACTTGTGAGACAAGCTGCTTTCACGCCTACGCTGTACAGTGTGGCAGCCCAGAGCCACGCGTGCCATTTACATGTAAGCAAATTGGCATGAAGTAAAATGTAAAACTCGGTTTCTCAGACCCTGTTGGTGGTACTTCAAATGGTCAGTAGTCACACAAGCTGATAATTATAAAAATGAATAAAGGTAAGAAAGGTGTAGAAACACGATTCCATAATTGCATGAACGCAGGTGGACATCAGCGCTGACTAGAGGTCATCCTTCCGAAGGATGGAAGATCTACAAAAACTGGCCACATTTCAGAAATGCCAACCTGTGGGGGATGCATCCTCTGCTGAAAGAGCGTCAACTTAGAAATCAGTAGTGAATGGTATTAGCAGACCCCACAGTTTCAGAATGAAAAAAAAAAATGCTTCTAAATAATCCAGCTTCAAAGAGGTGTTCATAGGGAAACGAGAAAATAGATCCAAACAGTAACTGCTTACCAGAACTTGTGGACGAGGTGGGGAGAGCCCGCCTGTTTCATGCATTTTTGTGTAATTCTAGTATTTGGGGACCTTAGTTTCCTGACCCAGGATGGAACGGACGCTCTCTGCAGTGGAGGCACAGAGTCTCAGCCAGCGGCCTGCCAGGGAAGTCCCCGGGCCTGAGACGCTGTGGTCTGGGGCTTCCAGCCTCCAGGACTGTGGGAAAATAAGTTTCTTAAAAATAACTTCTTAAGCCTCCTACTTTGAGATATTTCTTCATGGCAGCCCTAGCAAACTGAGACGTATGCTTTTCTCTCTTTGCTTTTAGTATATTTTCTTGATCATAAAGTTCTGCAGTTACACTGTGGTATAATTAGGTATGTAGTTGATTTTAAAATTCTGCCTGGAACTTATGAGTCATGGATCTGAGAATAGACCTTTCATCAATTCTGGAAACTTCTCAGCCCGTCTGTGCAGAAGAGAGCTCGCAGAGAGGGGCTGAGACTGCTGTCCTCGCAAGGGTGACCTGTGGCTGACCTCTGGGGACGTGGGTTTCTGGAGGGTTTCCGCCACCTCTCGAACTTGCTGTGGCTAAAGTGTTTGTTGACTGTATAGAGCTTCTCCATCTTAAAGAGATCAGCCCTGGGATTTCTTTAGAGGGAATGATGCTGAAGCTGAAACTGTAGTACTTTGGCCACCTCATGCGAAGAGTTTGACTCATTGGAAAAGACTCTGATGCTGGGAGGGATTGGGGGCAGGAGGAGAAGGGGACGACCGAGGATGAGATGGCTGGATGGCATCACTGACTCGATGGACGTGAGTTTGAGTGAACTCCGGGAGTTGGTGATGGCCAGGGAGACCTGGCGTGCTGCGATTCATGGGGTCCCAAAGAGTCGGACACGACTGAGCGACTGAAGTGAACTAAAGTGTTTGTGCAAACAGTGTGGGTTATTGAGCCTCTGATAGATAGAGGCTGCTGGCAGCAGCCCCCAATGACACCCCGGGCCCTGGGGCCTGTGTGCCGAGCCTCGGCAGCTGCAAAGGCTGCTTCCTCTGCGCGTCTCCTGACCTAGCTCTCTCCCCACTAACCACCAAATAGGGGCCACACTTGGAAAGTCATTTTAACACTCCAGAGTTTTGGGTCTGATTTTAAAATGTTGAAACTCACTACTATGATTCTGCACTAGGCGGATCTATGCAGACACACAGTCTCTGCGTTTCACACACGTTCTACGCCCCTGCCCTAAATCCTTCGATCATCCACATCCTCCAACAAAGAGTGCAGAATGGGTTTAATTAAGTCTGTGAATGCTGGAATTTTGAGGGCGGGGCAAGAGGAGAAGATGTGGGTCCTTGGGTTGCTTCTGACGTTTTGCATCTACGAAGAGGCTGCAGCGAGCAAGCTTGGGCCGTGGTATTCTCAGGACGCCCCCTGGACCGTCTGGGTCACTCGGGAAGAATGTGTGTGGTTTCGTGAGACACGCCAGCTCCTGTCCCAAGTGTCTGTCCGTCTGCATTCTCCCGGCACCCGCCAGGGCGCCTCTTCCCCCACGGCCTCCCTGGCAGAATCTGTCACCCCTTCCGGCTTCTTCAGTGTGAAATTGTATCTGAGTGTACAGTTTTGTTTTTTTGGTGTGTGTGTGTGGAGGAATAGACACCTGCAATGTAACCATTAAGAAAAGCCGTGTGGGTTTCTGTTTCGGTGTTGTGGCTGCGCTGGGTCTGGGCAGCTGCGTGGGCTCTCCCTAGTTCCCCGTCCCGGGGCCAGGCTGCAGGGCGTGCCGGTCCAGTAGCTGGGGCACACGGGCTTAGTCGCCCCTCAGCATGTGGGATCTTCCCGGCCAGGGATCGAACCTGTGTCCCCTGCCTTGGCAGGCGGACTCTTCGGCCCTGGCCCAGCAGGGAGGCCCTGGCCCGCTTCTAAGCGAGCAGCTGCGCGGCGCTGAGGACGCTGGCACTGCTGTGGAGCCAGCCCGCCGAGGTCTCCGGGACCCTCCGTCTCCCTGAGCAGGAGGCCTGTCCCCGCCGACCCTGACCGCTCACCCCTCCTCCCCAGCCCCTGCCCCGCCGTCTGCTTTCGCCCGTGGATCTGGCGCTCCCGGCCCTCCTGTGAGTGGGATCGCACAGCCCTCTCCTCTGGTGACTGGCTTAGTTCAGTGAGTGTGATGCCCTCAGGGTCTGTGCGAGTGGAAGCCCGCGTCAGGACTTTGCTCCTTTCTGAGGCTGAAGGCCTTACTGTGGTTTTAGTCCGCACTCTCTAGTCACGTGTGAGGCTGAGCGCTATCGCGTGTGTTTAAGGCCACTTTACACCTTCTGGGGGCATTTTCTGTTCCTGGTTTTCTCCATTTGTCTCCAGTGGGGTTTTGCTCTTCCTCCGTCTTCAGTATTTAAGACCTTTCAACGTTGCTGCCTAGTCGCTCAGTCGTGTCTGACTCCTGCGACCCCGTGGACTGCAGCCCACCGGCCTCCTCCGTCCAGGGGACTCTCCAGGCCGGAGCACTGGGCGGGGCTGCCATTCCTCCTCCAGTGGACCTTCCCAACCCAGGGGTCAAGCCCGCGTCTCCTGCATTGGCAGGCGGAGTCTCTGAGCCACCTGACAATTCTCTGAGCCACAGGCAAGCCCGGATTAGGAATATCGCCCTTTTATCTGGACTTCCCTGGTGGGTCAGCTGGTGAAGAATCCGCCTGCAATGCGGGAGACCTGGGTTCGATCCCTGGGTTGGGAAAAACCCCTGGAGAAGGGAAAGGCTACTGCCCCCGGTGCTCTGGCCTGGAGAAACCCGTGGGCTGTACGGTCTGTGGGTGATGCGCGCTACGCATGCTGTTTCTTAGTTTGTCAGTTTATTTTCTTCTGACTTTGCTCACAGTGCCTTTTTCTATGCAAAATTTCAGCTCCCGTTCAGTCAGCTTTATAACCCTTTCCTCTTATTGCCTCTGGATATTGAGTCACACGTAGAAATTCTTTCCCTGTGTTGAAGTTAATGACGTTCACTCCTAGCTCCTTCGGCACAGGTCTGGTTGGAGTTTACTGCTGGGTATGGTGTGAGGCATGATCTAACTCATCTTTTTCCAAATGGCTTCTGAGCTGTCCCAGCACCATTTGTGAAAACTGCATCTTTTAAAACAAGCCACGGAGCTCCCAGCGTGGCTGTGCTGTTTGCGTTCCGGTCGGCAGTGTCTGGATGAGCGACCCGGTCTCGCTGGAGCATCAGCAGCATTTGGTGTTACGCATTTATTTTTAGCCATTTTGACATGTGTGGTTTTAATTCTTATTTTCCTAATTATTCATTATATTGAACATCTTTGTGTGTGTGTGTGTGATAAAGTTTCATTAAAGTACAAGAGATAGAGAAAGCTTCTGACACAGACATCAGAAGGGGGCGGAAAGCGTGCCCCCTGCTAGTCTTCAGCCAGATGTCACATAGCTACTGAAGTCGCTCAGTCGCGTCTGACTCTTTGCGACCCCATAGACTGTAGCCTACCAGGCTCCTCTGTCCGTGGGATTTTCCAGGCGACAGTACTGGAGTGGACTGCCGTTTCCTGCTCCATACATTGAACATCTTTCTGCGTGCTTATTTGCCATCTGTGCATCTTCTTTGGTGAGACGTCCACTTGCGTCTTTCTGTCTGTTCCTTTGTTCCCACACTCACTTATTGGGCCGCACTGGGTCTGGGCTGCGGCGGGCAGGCTTCTCATCCTGCGGGCCTTGTTCGCTGCGGAGGCAGGCTCTAGGTGCTTGGGCGCAGCGGCTGTGGCCTGGGGGCTTAGGTGACCCCAGGCCTGTGGAATCTGCGGCGTGTGGAGCTTTCCTGGACCAGGGATGGAGCCCGAGTCCCCTGCATTGGAAGTCAGGTTCCTGTCCACTGGACCACCAGGGGTGTCCTGCCTGTTTTCTAATTGGATTATTATTGTCTTCCCGTTTAGTTGGAGAGTTCTTTATATATTCTAGATACGAGCCTTTAGTCAAATATGTGGATTGCCAGTATTTACTTCCAGTCTGTAACTTTTCTTATTCTCTTAACAGGGTTTTGCAGAGATAAAGACTTAACTTTTGATGAGGTTTAAAAAGTGGATAAAATGAGGTCCATTTTATCCACTGTGGGGACAGTTTCTTTTCAAACTAGAAATGTACTCATGACCCAACAATTGTTACTCTTTGGCATTTCTATCAGAGAAATGTACACTGAAGTTCATGCAAAAACCTGTCTGTGAATACTCACAGCAACTCTATTGATAATGTCCCCAAATCAGGAACAACTCGCGTCCTTCAGCGGGCACACTGGCAAGAGAAGGCACCGGGCATGGGCTCCGCGGAAGCGCCAGACTCTGAAGGCTGCCTGGGGCGTGGCTGCCTGGGGCGTGGGTGCCTGGGGTGAAGGCTGCCTGGGGCGCGGCTGCCTGGGGCGTGGCTGCCTGGGGTGAAGGCTGCCTGGGGTGAAGGCTGCCTGGGGCACGGCTGCCTGGGGCGCGGCTCCATCACGTGGCGCTCTCACAGGGTGACGCGGGCAGCAGGGGAGGGCAGGGGAGTGGCTGCCAGGAGCTGGGTTTGGGGCGGGGAGGCTGGGGGCTGTAGAAAGGCAGTGCTCAGCAGCCTGTGGAGGCCTCCGCACCGTGACTGTGGTGGGGGTGGACGAGGGCCTGGAGTGCTTTAGGAAGTGCGTGGAGCGTGTTGGGAGGGGCACAGATCTCACAGCACGTGTGGGGCTTTAGGAAGTGCGTGGAGCGTGTTAGGAGGGGCACAGGTCTCACAAAACGTGTGTGGAGCTGCAGCAGTCTCACGCGGCCTTGCGGGCTGTGCCAGCGCCAGTTTCACAGTGCACAGCACAGCTGTGTGCGGTGCCAGCCGTGGCGGAGATGGGCGGTGGCTCCTTGGGACCTTCTGGACATTTCTTTGCAAATTCTTGTGTCTACAATTATTTCAAAGTAAAATATTAGAAAACACATATAACATACAGGCAGAGTCCATCTTTGCCCCTTGCTATTATCTAAATAAACCAGAGCTGTAACACTGATTTGTCTAGGAGCTATAACGCCATCAGGTGGAGACCTGAGAGCTATAACATGGACTGTCCCAGAGCCTGGAGCTGTGACACTTCGAGGGGTGGCTCAAATGTCCATCACTCCAAATCTGTGTTGTGATGAGACAGAATCAAGGAGCATACACTCGCGTGACACTCCCAACGGATCATCTGAGTGATTACATTCTACTTTTCATCACTGAGGAGACACCCATCTTCACACACTCACACAGAGGGCTTTTGAATTTTCCCCGTTTTTCAACTTGCTGAAAACATCTCGGCTTCCCTTAGAGGCAGCTCTCAAAATTCTTCTTTGCATTAAGTTGCGTGAAACACTAACTTAGATCAGGCAGGAAGCAGCTCTGCTCCAGAAGAAATCAGAGATTTAAAGACCTCAAAAGGGAGAGAAACTGAATCTCAGCGGGACAGAAGTACCAACAGACCCAAAACCGACAGGGGCATGGTGAAGGGAGGCAAAGCTCCGCCCCCACTGGCTCCGCCCCCACGCAATGCGCTTCCGGCTTCGTCCCCCGCCTCTCCCCTCACGCCCCTCTCCTTGGCCGCGGCTCAGCGCACTCACCTTCCTTTGTACCAGATCTTCCGCCCGCGCGTGCGCAGTATCCTGCAGACCCGGAATTGCGTTTAAATGAGCGACAGAGAGGTCTGGTGAGTTTGTTTAAAACACGGATTTTGTAGTCCCAGAGCTTGCTGTCCTTCACATGTGGGTTTCAGGGGTCTCTGTGGACGTTCAGGCTACCGTCCCCATTTTCCCGTCCCCAGTGTGTCCTCGCATCGCCGGTTGAAGTTCTGAAGTCCTTTTAGCTGCCGGGTCCCTGGGCCAACGTCCGCTTCCTGTTAATGATCTAGAGCCCGTGCCCTTCTCTTTCTGTTCTACCTTCTAACTTGTAGAGACCGCTGCTTAAAGCCCTGCATTGCCCAACCGTTAGGTCCCTGATCCACGAAGAGGTGATGGAGGCTCTGTCTGCATGGCGCTTGGTCAGGGTCGCGCCTAAGGTTTGAAGGGGAGGGTCAGCCTAGAACGTGTGGTTTTCACAGGAAGGGCTCGAGTTCTGAAGAAAAGAATAAAACTAAAAACACCTCGTTTGATTCTGTGTTCCAGAATCCCTGCTGTGACCGTGGACGTCGAGGATTGTGTTTTGTACCTGTTGAGATCCTCCCTCTGTGTGGGTCTGTGCTACAGGGAGCTCAGTGTGTATTTCTAAGTATTGGACAGCCTATTTTCAACACTCCGGGGTCACTTCCCAAGGCTGATCTTACCTGAAAAGGAATCCCAGAGGAAGAGGAAAGCGAGGATTCAGAAATGACCCGTTCCCAGGTAAGAGGCATAGTCCTTTTGTTTGTTCTGTCTCTGTTTCCTGAAATGCTGTTTGTTTGGACTTGATAAGCTTCTTAACTTCTGAACGGGTTTGTTTGAACTGACCCATAGTCATCATCCCAAGGGACCCATTACCCTCCTGGCACATCAGTGTGACAGAAAACAGTATTGCCAGCCAAAGAAGCTCACTCAAGTTTTTATTGCGGTTTAGTCTTATAGGCGGGATTGATAACATCTCCAGCATTCTCCTCTCCTTAGAGGTTGGGCTAATAAGCCCACGTGGCTCAAAGCCCCAAACCTCTAGGAACATCGTTGGTCTTTGTGAAATGGCCAGCCTTTCAACCTGAGTCATCCCATTATTAAACTAGAGGCCCACTGTAGGTCGTGTTGTTAACATAAATAATCAGGGCCCACGGAGAGTAATAAAGCTACCTCAGTCACTAAGGAAATCCGAAAGAAAAAAAAAAAGCAAGTTAATAAACTTGAAAGTAGTTAACTACTTAATTCCAACTAGTTAAGAAACTTCCACAACCTGGGGACCAAAGCCTGCCAAATTCTTTTTTGTATGTGTTGTTTTAGTATTTATTTAGTTTTGGCTATGCTGGGATTTTGCTGATGCACTTGAGCTTTCTCTGTTGTGATTAGGAGCTACTATCTTGTTGACGAGTCTGGCTCTAAGGCACAGGTTCAGTCGTTGAATCAATAATTGGCAGGCTTTGGAGCAGGTGGGCTTGAGTAGTTGTGGCACCCTAGCTTAGCTGCTTCAAGGCATGTGGAATGTTTCCTGACCAGGGATGGAAGCCATGTCGTCTGCATCGACAGGCAGATTTCTCACCACTGGACCATCAGGTAAGTCCCTAAATTCTTTATTACACGATGCTGAAACCTAAATCTTTCTTTTATACCCTTTGACTTTCCCCCCATCCCCCGATGATTTTTGTTGGTACCTTGGAATACTTCACCTGTTGAGTCATTAAAAAAAAATATTTTGTTGTGTTTACCTTCTATTTTATTGTTCACAATAATGTATAAGTCTCTCTTTAGGTATGCTTCTTTGGCTACCTTCTTGCCATTTTGAATTATTTATTTTGAAGTTTTACTAGTCTATACAGTGATAGCTTCGTCTGTAATTTGGCAGAATTACAGAGTTACGGATTGTAATTACAGAAATCTGTAATTTCCCTCTGTTTCGGTTTTTTGCATTTTTAAATTCAAAATTATGTTGGCTTTCCTGGATACAGCTGAGTCTTATATTTGAAATATCCATGTTTGCTTTGAGTTTGAATTGTTCTGAATTTGCAGTCACTGGAGTCTTTAGGTCACCACATTATCCAAGTAAAACTTGTGATTTTCAGACTTGATGTGCTTCAGTAAAGGTTTACAATTTCTTCACATAAGTCTGGAAATGTGTTCTAAATAGGTATCATGCTATATTTGCTAATAAAATGTAGACTATTTCTCATATTGTGTTTTTCATTATTCTTACTAAAGAGAAAAATTTATTTTCAGTGAACCCAGGTGGCTCAGTGGTAAAGAATCCGCCTGCCAATGCAGGAGAACTGGGTTTGATCCCTGGGTTAGGAAGGTCCCCTGGAGAAGGAAATGACAACTCCCTCCAGTATTCTTGCCTGGGAAATCCCATGGACGGAGGAGTCTGGATGGCTACAGTCCATTCGGTCCCAAATTGTTAGACATGATTGACGTGACTTAGCATGCATTCATGCTCTATTTGTAAATGTTTGTTTTACCATAAATGCTAAAATACACTTGAATAAAAAAAAAAGGTAGATTAGAAGTGTTTCTTGCAAAATATCTGTTACTTATGGACAGTTGCTTTTACCTTAAGTGTGTTTATATGTGCATCTTTGTGTGCAGAAACCTAGGGTTTTTAAGAGCCATCATTTCATGAATATTTTATTCTAACCTTTGAAAATTGTTCTTACATATTTTGCATGGCCTTAGATTTCATTGTATTGAAATGAATCTATAGTTCCATTTTAATATATGTATGCATGAAAATATTCATATGATTTGGTCAGTTATTTTTCTTGTATTTTGTATTTTTCATAGTTAGAGAAACTTTTGTGAACTTTTTTTAGAGTTGTCCCTATGTGTTTGTCTGTTTAGAGTACATAGAGTGAGGTAAATTTAAGCTATTTAAGGAATGTTTGCTACATATTTGCAAAAAGGTGGAACAACACCATACTTGATTTTAAATTATTTCCATGACACATCCAAGACCCTAAAAACTCTCAGAAATATGTATCAGTTCCATTCAGTTCAATTGCTCAGTCATGTCCGACTCTTTGCGACCCCTTGAATCCCAGCACACCAGGCCTCCATATCCATTAACAACTCCCGGAGTTCACTCAGACTCACGTCCATCGAGTCAGTGATGCCATTCTGCCATCTCATCCTCGGTTGTCCCCTTCTCCTCCTGCCCCCAACCCCTCCCAGCATCAGAGTGTTTGCCAGTGTGTCAACTCTTTCCATGAGGTGGCCAAAGAACTGGAATTTCAGCTTTAGCATCATTCCCTCCAAAGAAATCCCAGGGTTGATCTCCTTCAGAATGGACTGGTTGGATCTCCTTGCAGTCCAAGGGACTCTCAAGAGTCTTCTCCAACACCACAGTTCAAAAGCATCAATTCTTCGGCACTCAGCTTTCTTCACAGTCCAACTCTCACATCCATACATGACCACTGGAAAAACCATTTCCTGACAAGATGGACCTTTGTTGGCAAAGTAATGTCTCTGCTTTTCAATGTGCTATCTAGGTTGGTTATAACCTTTCTTCCAAGGAATAAGCGTCTTTTAATTTCATGGCTGCAGTCACCATCTGCAGTGATTTTGGAGGCCATAAAAATAAAGTCTGACACTATTTCCACTTTTGCCCCATCTATTTCCCATGAAGTATGATCTTTGTTTTCTGAATGTTGAGCTTTAAGCCAACTTTTTCATTCTCCACTTTCACTTTCATCAAGAGGCTTTTTAGTTCCTCTTCACTTTCTGCCTTAAGAGTGGTGTCATGTGCATATAGTATATCTTAAATAGTTAAAATGATTGTTGATACTGAGGATGCTATCATATTTGAACTGTAAAATTTGTAAAACACTTTACATTCAAACGTAAGTATGAATGCTTACCTTACCATTGTATTTCATTACTATTCAAAACGGTCATTCATGGAGCAGAATTTTGAACATCACTAGTTAAAAGAAGCTTGTTAACAATACTCTGAAAAAAAATTAAGCTTGCTAAAATAAATGGCACATTTCTCCCAGTCAGGAACTCTTGGGTCAGAGTATGATTTTTAAAAATATTACCTGTTTCCTTGATAAACAGTTCATCCTGTGTCATACAACACTCAGAAATAAATATGCCCATGTTGTTCGGATTATTTTATCATTTCTTTTCCAGATCAGAATAGTTTCTGAAATGGTGTGTGGGTCATTTCTCATCTTTTTTGGGGTTTGGATTAAAGTAGAAAATATTGCCTTGTAAAAGTCATATTATAGTACACCACCAGTTCAGTCCTGCTCCCAGGACTGAGATAATGAGATGAATTGTATGCATGGGTTTACTCCAGTAAACTCTTTCCCTTCTGTTACTCTGCCTAGTCATGACCCTCCCTCTTGAGATATGGGTTGTCTTCTGACCTTATGACCATTGTTACTTTCTTATTTCCTTGGCAAAGGTTACTATACGTTTGGTTTTCTGATCTTTATCATTGTCAAAGAAATTCTTTAACAGCCTGTATATGCTCACATAAAGATCATTAAAGCACCCTTATTCCATCAGAGCTTGGATCCCCATATCTATCTGTCTCTCTATCTTTCTTTCTCTTTCTCTCTCCCTCAGGCTAATTCTCTGGAGTGTGGAATCTTGCCGAGCTCACTTTCTCGCTCAGGCTTTCCAGACCTCAAGAGAATGCCCTTTGCCTTCGTGAGTGGTACAAGCCCTGTGTCAAGGGCTTTATTGGTTCTCTGCATAAACCAGGGAATATCAGCACCTTTCTCTCTTTTACCTTCTTATCATTGACTCCGACCACCAGATTCTGGCCCAGTAAAGGACTGCAACATTAGGCTACAGATCAGGGAAGGTATGCTGCTGCTAAGTCGCTTCAGTCGTGTCCAACTCTGTGCGACCCCAGAGACAGCAGCCCATCAGGCTCCCCTGTCCCTGCGATTCTCCAGGCAAGAACACTGGAGTGGGTTGCCATTTCCTTTTCCAAATCATGAAAGTGAAAAGTGAAAGTGAAGTCGCTCAGTCGTGTCTGACTCTTAGTGACCCCATAGACTGCAGCCTCCCAGGCTCCTCCGTCCATGGGGTTTTCCAGGCAGGAGTACTGGAGTGGGGTATATATGTGAAGTGAATTTTGCTTACAACACATTTTAAAACATTTATTTGGTTGCACTGGGTCTTCTTGTGGCAAGTAGGATCTTCAGTCATCCTTGTAATTTTCAGGTTCTTTGGTTGTGACATGTAAACTCTTAGCTGTAGCCCATGTTATGATTTTTTTTCCCCACTTGAACAAGTGTCTTGGAAAGAAGAAGTGAGGGATATGTCTAAACTATCACAATTAACAGAGTAA
The DNA here is from genome assembly GCA_006408675.1 of Madoqua kirkii. NCBI lineage: Eukaryota > Metazoa > Chordata > Mammalia > Artiodactyla > Bovidae > Madoqua > Madoqua kirkii. The sequence goes on along the minus strand of SJYC01047574.1, from coordinate 8,065 downwards.
CTTCCTGTCTTCCTACTTTCTTTCTGCTTTGGAAAATGAACACTCATGGTGTATTTAGCAGAGATGCTGGGTTTTGGGAGTGGGAGTTTTCATCCCAAGCCCAGGTCTGATCTTTTCCAGTACACTCCATGCTTACATCACAGAGTCTCATCACAGGTAATTACACAGGTATTTGTATTTTCCAAAATATTTACAAGAATCTTACTAGTCCTGATCTATGCTCAACTGCATTAAAATTTAAAGTACAGCTCAGTGCAAATGAAGAATATCATCCTCTAGCATTATGTACATTTTACCCCATTCAAAATTACCTGATTTAGTGACATGAAAAACTCTCTCTTCCTCCTAATGAGCATATAGACCCATTTGAGTGTATGTCTGTACTCAGTGGAGATGAGTTTGAGTAGTCTCCAGGAGTTGGAGGCTTTGCAAGCTGTGTGCCATGGGATAGCGAAGAGTTGTTTATGACTGAGCAACTGAACTAGACCATATGTATGAAAATATTAACATGACTTGATCAATTTTTTCTTCTTGTTTTCTTTTTGCTTTGTTTTCTTGAAGAACTTCTGGGTAAGGGAATGACTACCCATTCCACTATTCCTGCTTGGGAATTTCTTGGACAGAGGAATCTGGCAAGTTAGAGTCCATAGGGTCAGAAAGAAAGGGACATGACTGAGTGACTAAAACTTTTCTTGTCTTTAGTATTCTTTACAGTTGCAGAAACTTGTGAAAGTGCTGCACTCAATATGCCAGCAAATTTGGAAAACTCAGCAGTGGCCACAGGACTTGAAAAGGTCAGTTTTCATTCCCATCCCAAAGAAAGGCAATGCGAAAGAATGCTCAAACTACCTCACAGTTGCATTCATCTCACATGCTAGTAAAGTAATGCTCAAAGTTCTCCAAGCCAGGCTTCAGCAATACGTGAACCATGAACTTACAGATGTTCAAGCTGGTTTTAGGAAAAGACAGAGGAACCAGAGATCAAATTGCCAACATCCTCTGGATCCTGGAAAAAGCAAGAGAGTTCCAGAAAAACATCTATTTCTGCTTTATTGACTATGCCAAAGCCTTTGACTGTGTGGATTGCAATAAACTGGAAAATTCTGAAAGAGATGGGAATTGTAGACCACGGGACCTGCACTTAAAAAACCTATATGCAGATCAGGAAGCAACAGTTAGAACTGGACATGGAGCAACAGACTGGTTCCAAATACCAAAAGGAGTTAGTTAGTCAAGACTATATTGTCACCCTGCTTATTTAACTGATACACAGAGTACATTATGAGAAGCGCTGGACTGAATGAAGCACAAGCTGGAATCAAGGTTACCAGGAGAAATATCAATAATCTTAGATATGCAGATGACACCACTTTTATGGCAGAAAGTGAAGAGGAACTAAAGAGTCTCTTGATGAAAGTGAAAGAGGAGAGTGAAAAAGTTGGCTTAAAGCTCAACATTCAGAAAACGAAGATCATGGCATCTGGTCCCATCATTTCATGGGAAATAGATAGGAAACCAGTGTCAGAAGTTATTTTTGGGGGCTCCAAAGTTATTGCAGTTGATTGCAGGCATGAAATTAGAAGATGCTTACTCCTTGGAAGGAAAGTTATCACCAACCTAGATAGCATACTGAAAAGCAGAGACATGACATTGCCATCAGAGGTCCATCTTGTCAAGGCTATGGTTTTTCCCAGTGGTCATGTATGGATGTGAAAGTTGGACTGTGAAGTAAGCTGAGCACTAAAGAATTGATGCTTTTGAACTGTGGTGCTAAGAAGACTCTTGGTAGTACCTTGGACTGCAAGGAGATCCAAATAGTCCCTCCTAAAGGAGACCAGTCTGGGGTGTTCATTGGAGGGACTGATGCTGAGGCTGAAATTCCAATATTTTGGCCACCTCATGCAAAGAGTTGATTCATTGGAAAAGACCCTGATGCTGGGCATAATTGGGGGCAAGAGAAGGGTATGATAGATAATGAGATGGTTGGATGGCATCACTGACTCGATGCACATGAGTTTGGGTGAACTCCCGGAGTTGGTGATGAACAGGGAGGCTTGGTGTGCTACGAATCATGAGGTCGCAAAGAGTCGGACATGACTGAGCGACTGAACTGAAATGAGCAGAAACTTGTATCAGCTTTTCTTAGACTTGTCTCTGTGGATCTATCTGTGTTTTATTAGTTAAAAGTAATTATGACTAAAATACATAAACTGAAGTAAAGTTTCAGCTCTGCCATTTAATGGCTGTTTGTTAAAATATATGCCAAAAGGAAAAAGAGCAGCATTACTGATTTTTACTTATTTCTCTTAACACTTTCAAGACTCTGATAAAAACAGTCAGAAAAATATAGGGTATATACTAAATAGTTAAAGTGCTTCTTTCTACCGAGGTTGTGGTTACCCAAAGTGTGAAGAGCAGATAAAACCAAGGAGGGTCTTAGAATGTAGAAACTGATTAACCAGATCCGTATTGTCTCATGTCTGGAAATTCTCTTCCAACCCACAGCCAGACCATGACATTTTTGGTGGCTTGTTTGGGGACTTGGAGTTTCTTCCCCCCATCTTCACTTCTCCTTTCTCACAGGGACCCTCTGCCAACAGGTAAGTGCTGTGGCAGCAACGTAGGAACTCTGGCCAGGGTTAACTGCTGGTATGTTCCAAAGGCCCCACTGCTCACTGCACCCAAAGTAGCTGCAGCTAGAATGAGTGAGTGAAAGTGAAAGTGAAGTCGCTCAGTCGTGTCTCTTTGTGATCCCATAGACTGTAGTCTACCAGGCTTGTCTGTCCATGGGATTTTCCAGGCAAGAATACATGAGTGGGTTGCTATTTCCTTCTCCAGGGAATCTTCCTGACCCAAGGATCAAACCCAGGTCTCCTGCATTGCAGGCAGACGCTTTACCCTCTGAGCCACCAGGGAAGCCCTGGTGAGGGTCTCTCCTTTTTGTTTGTTCCAACTGAGGACTATGCCAACCAATATTGTGTGGGCACAAGACGGACACATAAAAGCCATTAGGACACCTTCCACAGATGACTCCCATGTGAGGATAGGGGCCACACGGAACGGATCAGGCCACAATGGCATCGCCCCCGGCAAGACAACTTCTGTCCACCGTGTCAGGTGGAAGCAAAACAGAGACCATTGTCCCTGGACCACCACCTCCCAGATATATTGTAAGGCGGATGCCTCAGCCTTCTTCCCTGTCACTTTCACTTCTTTCCCTTTCGGTCCGGATTGATTTACAGGAGCCTGGGTGTTGTCTGAGCCATCCCAGGAGTGCCTTCCACGTTTCAGGGAATCACCAAATGGTGAGTCACCTGGTTTCTTCCGGGAATCTCTGTCTTTCTCTGCCGTGTCACCTGGTGGCTTAGCTGCATGGTTTTCAGAGGGCTCCTCTCACTGTCGGACGCAACTGTTGGGATGCTCGGCCATTTTGTGCATTAGTCACACAGAGAGATCACTGGGGAAAAGAGACGCCTTTCTGTTAGCCAGTGGCTTTCAGTACTCCCATTCTATGGTAGGTAGGCTAAGAGTGGGTTCTGTTACATCCCAGGAGGCTGTTTCATAATCAGCCCTTGGCTACATTCTTAGAAACTGGAAGATTTTGACACACCAAAACGCCTGGCTCCAATAGAAACAGGGGCACCCCAAAAATGGCCTGTGAATGGCACATTAGGTTTTTCCAAAAAAGGGAAAGGACTCAGAATTTCCTTGTGTTTTTTGCCTATCTCCTGTCCCTCTCTGTCTCTCTCCATCAGATTTCCTAGATCACTCCTGCTCAACCTTTCATATCCACATGATCTCTAGGAAAGGATTCTGAGGTTCCCTTTGGCCCAGGTCTTCTATATTCAAAAGCCTGAAGGATCAAAAACTGTCCTAATATTCTAAAAATCCCCTTCTCAGGCAGCTTATCTCTCAGGTGGAGAGGGAACCAAGCTTCCCCCACTCCTGAACATCCTAAAGAATTTCCTTCTGACCACTGTTTCTCAGGGCTGGGAAGGACCAAGCTTTCCCCAGTCCTGCAAATTTCCTTAACCCTTCAGATTCTTCTGATGGGACAAAGACCTCACTTCCCACCAGAGGGACAGTCCAAACTTTTTATCAGCTGAAATGCCCCTGATATCAGGGTCAATTTAAGCATTATTTGGTTTATATTTTAGCTATAAAACTAAAACTACAGAAAGGAAAGATGACTTTTTGACACAGGATGGCCCTGATATTCTTTAGACTCTGGAGAAAGCTGATTAAAATGAAATTTTCTTTCCCTTGGAAACTGCAAAACCCTTTCTTTCTGCATGTGCATTTAATAACATCTAGCTGGTTAAAAGGCCTGCCTAGGGAAAAGCTTGAAGTTAACCATTTCCATGTCCTTGAAATACATTGCCCACTTTGCCTGAGACCTAACTCACCCTTGGGCAAGTCAGAACTTCAAGACAAACAAACAAAAAAGGATCAAAGAGACGTTTTCAATATCAGGCAGAAAACTATGAGATCTCTGACTGTCTGGATTTATATATGTCTCAGTGTGTGCTCTATTGTGTGGTGGTGGTGGTTTTTTTTTAAAATGCTTAAGTTGTAAATGAGTTAATTGGCCTAAAGGAAAGTAAACGCTTACAATTCAGACAATTTTAACTATAAGAGAAATCAACCTAAATGATTTTCAGATTCATGTGAACTGGGAAATATAAATATTAAATATGTAGTATTAAAGTTTGTTTGCTCATCTAATGTAGATATGTCTAAGAGTCATTAAGCACAGTGTTTTCATTGTGCCTAGGTTTATTATAAGTTAAATACTGTTATATTTTTATATCTCTTAGAAGTTTGTCAACCAGCAAAGTACCTCTTAGAAACAAACAAAAAAAAACTTCAAAGAAAATGTAGAAGAGATATGAGCTTTCAGAGAAACTCTTTTAAGAATAATTAAAAGACACTTACTCCTAGAATAAAAGTTATGACCAACCTAGATAGTATATTCAAAAGCAGAGACATTACTTTGTCGACTAAGGTCCATCTAGTCAAGGCTATGGTTTTTCCTGTGGTCATGTATGGATGTGAGAATTGGACTGTGAAGAAGGCTGAGCCCTAAAGAATTGATGCTTCTGAACTGTGGTGTTGGAGAAGACTCTTGACAGTCCCTTGGACTGCAAAGAGATCCAACCAGTTTATTCTGAAGGAGGTCAGCCCTGGGATTTCTTTGGAAGGAATGATGCTAAAGCTGAAATTCCAGTTCTTTGGTCACCTCATGGAAAGAGTTGACACATTGGCAAGCACTCTGATGCTGGAAGGGGTTGGGGGCAGGAGGAGAAGGGGACGACAGAGGATGAGATGGCTGAATGGCATCATTGACTCAATGGACATGAGTGAGTAAACTCCGGGAGTTGGTGATGGACAGGGAGGCCTGGCATGCTGGGATTCATGGGGTCGCAAAGAGTCAGACACGACTGAGTGACTGAACTGAACTGAACTGATACTTTAGAAATGTCTGACTAAAACATTCTCCAGATTTAGGTAACCTGTACTTCTAGGGCTGTACTAAACTAAGTGATGGAAGTTTATTGAATAGCTTGGTCATTTCCAAAAAAAATAAGATTCTGAAACATTCATTATTGAGGACTAACTTTCTCTTACAGAGAAAGTGGAGATTTTGGACTATTCATGAATAATACTTGATGCCATCCTGAGATGTTCTCTAGAATTTTGTTATTTTTATTTTTAGAAATTATCACTCATATATATGTTCACCAATCTACAGAATGCTTAAGTTCTTGGTTGCTTACAGAAAGTAGCATGTGTATTTTCAGTAAAGAAGATATGAGGAATAAAATTACATTTTATGAAGGGAAAAGGCGGTAGGTCTGACTTACAGGTAGCTGTTTCAGGATGGGAGAACAAAGTAATGGATATAGAAAGTGATAAAAAGGTTTCATGGAAGGTGGACCCCAAGGGAAGAGTTTTGTGCATAAATACGAGTTTTATTGAGATGTTGAGCTGCCTTTGATAATGGATTTTAAGTTTCTTTACCTCTGAAGTGATCTGTTCTATGTTTAACTTTGAAATCTTCTTTGTTGCTTTGGCTAAGTGAATATATTGTTTCCCAGTGATCTATATGGTTTAATCTAACTGAGTGTTATAACCCCTTTTGATATTTGCCCACAAAACTTCCTAAGTAACTTGACTTCTAGCTAACTTTGGAATGCTTCAGAGGGCCCCTGAGACATCCCAGGGAGCTATTAAACTACCACGGTTCATTGGACATGTTAAATTACACAGGAAGTACTATTGAAGGGATGATAAATCTCAGATTATACCGTATCATTGATATTACTAATATACACATCCTAAAATTATGTGGAGTTCATAGAGATCTGTTACACCCTACTAAAATGTGGTCAACTACAATTCTACTTATCCTGGTAAAGTGTTACAAGTCACAGCAATGACCAGGCTACATTGTCATATGCAGTTTCATCAGAGTTGAACATGTCTTCTATGATTGCACTCTGATGCCTTTGTAAGAATACTGCTGTTTCATGATTTATGGAAAAGAGTTTTTTTTTTTTTTTTAGGGAAAGCAAATATATATTTATTATATGTGTATTGTGTATTTGTATAGTTTGCAACTTTATTAAATATATATTTATGTTTATATTAACAAACATTAAAGGAAAATAGAAATAGTTATAATTGGGGACTTTAGTATCCCACTTTCAACAACGGATAGATCATATAGACAGAAAATAAGGAAAAATTAGACTTAAAACTTTGTATTACACTGAATGGACTTAACAGACTTTATACAGAACATTTCATCTATCAACAGAATACACATTCTGATAAACAAGTTTTGTTTGCTTTCTCGTAAGCTGGTACCAGACTGGAATTTAGTCTAATCTGTATGTTAATAAAAAAAGTTTCCTTAGAATGCAGCTTTCAATAAGAGATTATGAGTTTCTTTGCCTTTAAGTGATTTATATTCATTTTTAAAATCTTTTGTTTGGTAAAGTAAATAAGCATTACTTATTATGGTGTATTTAGACAAAACTCATTCTTCTTCTACAAAAATAACCCCTCGTGGTTAGACTTTTGCCATTGTGATGTTTTTAAAACATGGCCATGGTCTGCTTGTCAATCAGGGAATTAAAACTGGGTGGACAATAGCTGTAAATCAGAGTCAGGGCTGTGGGAAGTCCAACATGGCTGCCTGGCTTTTCCTGGCTCCCTGACAAACCTCATTTTTATTTGATGGGTTAAAGCTTTCCCTGGCTACAGGTTTAATGCTCTCATAGTGAAAAAGTAATGTTTAACTGAATATTAACTTTTTTTCATTGTTAAACTAAGTTTCTAGTTGTTAATTATATCTAGTGTTTACTAAGACTCACTTCTGAGATAGTTCCTTCTTACGTTATATTTCTAAAAGATTCAATTAGTTATTAAAAAGGATACTCCAAGTTTGTTTCTAAAGCTAATCTCAGTAAACAATCTTCAGATAAAGATTAGATGCTCCATGATATGCAACCAGGAGATTACCACCAGGTTATAGTCATTTAACAAGTGAAGTTAGATGACCTTGGAAATATTGGACTCTACCTAATGAAACTTCTTGACTTTTCATTCTTACTTATGTCCTGACTAATAACTGCTATCTATAGCTGTATTAATTTCTGTGTTGCTTGTTTCAGAAGATTGTTTCTTATGTTACTTAATGTGTGACTGAGCCTGTGATAAAATGCTAATATGAACTTCCACATGCTATCAGTGATTTTACTTATGTAACTCTAGATATGGGAAGAAGCAAGAAAAGGGAATATTTTCCTGGACCAAGAGGCTAATACGACAGGTATGGTCCAGAGATTTTGCTAGTCACAAGGCCTGCCCTAGAAAAAGCACAATGAGTGACCTATCGATGGAACCTTCCCCAGACCTGGGAATGAGTCTTCCCAGTGCCATGGGACACAATGGCCAAGAAATGCCCCAAAGAATGGTCAAATATGTGGCTATGAAGGGACCCTGCTGACTGGAGTCTGCCAGCTGTCTCTACAAAGATGACATCATGACCATAGCAAGC
>SJYC01047573.1:0-20692 GCA_006408675.1 Madoqua kirkii | reverse complement strand
ACTCATTGGAAAAGACTCTGATGCTGGGAGGGATTGAGGGCAGGAGGAAAAGGGGATGACTGAGGATGAGATGGCTGGATGGCATCGTGGACTCGATGGACGTGAGCCTGAGTGAACTCTGGGAGATGGTGATGAACAGGGAGGGCTGGTGTGCTGCAATTTTTGGGGTCACAAAGAGACACGACTGAGCAACTGAACTGAACTGGCCTTCTGATAGTCAGATGTTTTCAGGTAGAGGTTTTATGCACCCAGATTCTGGTGGCTTCACTAACATCACGAACCAATGTCCAGTCCTGGTTCTCCTAAGTAACCCCTGAGCAATTCTACTACTCTTAATCTTTAGGCCTTGTAACTTTAACTTTCTTGTAAAGTTTGCTTCTTCTAAAATACCACAAATTTCCAAGCGATCATGCAAGAATATTCCCTGCCCAACACCTAGACAATGCTGAAACAAGTCACCTTATCATTCCATGGACTCTCATCTCTCTCCATAAATGCACCCTGACAGAGTAGGCAAAGGGAACCCAGAGCCCCATGTGCCTCTGTTCAGCCTGAAGAAGCCAGAGCAGTCACTGCCCCTTTTCCTTGAAACTGGATTCCCAGATGTGTGAGAAGGGAAATGGGTAGATAGTTAGACATGAGCAGGGTGTCAAAAAGGGCCAAAGAATTGGCCCTAAAAATAGGGAGATAAGTGGTCACCCAGGGACAAAAGAGTAGATAAAACCAAAGAGAGTCTTGGAATGCAGGAACAGAAAAACAAGACCCCTTACCATCTTTCTCTCCCTCTTGTAAGCATTGAGTTCAGGTCCTCCTGAGCAGTATAAATGGTCTCCCCTCCTACACCATAAGGAGAAAGTATTTTTCTTACTCTTCCCTCACCCTGTATCTGTGCCTCATTCATTCAGCAATGATCACAAGACCCCTGTTTCACTCCTTGCACCCTGGCTATGAAAGTGGACTAACGACCCCTGTCCAACATCCTTTCTCCCTTGAGCTGGCCTGCTCTGCTAACAGCGTCCCCCATTCTAATAAACTTTATTTCCCTCTCAGTTTGTCTCATGTCTGGAAATTCTTTTCCAACATGAGCCCAGACCACAAGAAATGTTACTATCCTATTAGACCTGTTAAAATCTGTAAAACAGTTCAAGTTCCAACTTAAGTATAAATTCCTTCCTTACTATTCTATTTCATTTCTGTTCAAAATCATCATTCATTGAGCTGAATTTTCAACATTACTAACTCAAATATCCTTGCTAGAATTGTGGCACTTTGGCCCCACTTCATAACTCTTGGGTCACAATATGCTTTAAAAAAAAAGAAAATTCCTGTTTCTTTGACAGACAATTTATCCTATGTCACACGAGTAGAACACTGAACAATAAATACGCTAACATTGCCCTGATTACTTTATAACTGCTCTTTCAGATGAGAAGTTTCTCTAATGGCTTGTGGATCATAACTCATCCTGCTTTCTTCACATTTGAAATTGGGTAAAAAAGATTACTGTAAAAAATACATATTTTATAATACCAGCCAAGCCACAAACTTATGACCAGGTCTCTGAACTTGCCATTTTCATCTTGGGTCACATTAGAAAGTCTTCCCATGGCACATGGCATCTGTACTTTGTATTTCAGGGACAGCTGACATTCCAGGATGTGGCCATAGACTTCACTCAAGAGGAGTGGGAATGCCTGGACCTCAGTCAGCGGGAATTGTACAGGGACGTGATGTTACAGAACTACAGGAACCTGGCCTCCTTGGGTGAGGATAACTGCCTTCCAGAATCCCTTATATTTACCCACTGGGTTTTTGTCCATCATGTCAAGAATGTCTTCTGAAATTTCCTGCTTCCCACGGTAGTTTCAGATCTCTGGTTTCTAGGGGAAAATGGGTTTTTGTGAGTTTAGAAAGAAAGGCTTTCTGATTCCTTACGCTGGTGACGTTTTTCTTCCTTAATTTACTCTGCCTCCTTCATTCTAGGTCAGTGGTAATTGTGTAAGTTCTGTGGTATTAAATAGTTGCACCCTCTCAATTTCACAGTGACGCTACTTAGTTTTGCCTTATTACTACTTGACTAGAATCTCAGGATCTGATGGTTAGGTGTTTGTTAGTATTGTATAGTGGCTTTGAATAAAGTATTCAAGGAAATTGTTTTCTAGAACAAAATGCTTTCTCATCTCACCTGAATACACACTGGATTCGATACTGATGAATCTCTAAAAACACAAATATTCCTTTCTCTGATCATAGGTCTTGTCTCTAAACTGGACCTGGTCGCCTTTCTGGAGCAATTGAAGGATCCCAGGAATATAAGCAGAATGGAGACCACAGCCATTTACCCAGGTAGGTATGAATGGATGGAGATGATGACTCAGATGAGAGGTCCCAGGAGCAGCAAGGAACTCATCTTTTGTCACATAGTTTTGGAAGATTTGCTTCAATGGAAATGATTTTTGAAAACCTGGGTTTGTGTCTGCTACTGTCATAGAAATGTATGACCTGCCCCATTCTCTCATGAAATCATTCATGAATTTATCTCCAGTGATTATTTTTATCCATCACAGTATGAACTAGAAGTCTCCTCTTGGCTGGTGAGAAACTGCATTCATTTGTTACTCTTTGATTTCTTGGGGGCCCTAGGAAAACTCTGCCCATTTCTGAGTAGCTGTATGACAGTCCTTTTAAAGTTTCCTTCTACCTCTAGACAGAAATGTGTGAGTGGAGTGGTAGACAAACTGCCAAACTGCTAGGAATACTGGGGACGGGTTTTTGTTCTCTGATTTATAATTTCCTATCCACTGGGAGCGACACATAGGACCTTCTAAATAAATTTCAAATTCAAGTAATTTTTCACTACAGAAAGCAAAACCTCATGAAAATGAAGGAATGCACAACTCAGGTTGTCTTCAAAGTTTCTCTTTTCCTTATATGATCTCATATTATATATCTAGTATGTTTGCCCCAATTCTAACATGCTAAAATACTTTATTATGTTCTATCACTTCAAAGAATTTTAAAATAAATTGACATGAAATGTTAACACATTTCCCACTATATTATTAATGGTTGATTCAAACTATGACAATTTTTAGGTCATATAAAGAAATCTTTATTTACAGTTCTAATTGGAATATAGCTGTTCTACTATACAGCAAAGAGAATCAATTATACATATTAGTCAGTTCAGTTCAGTTGCTCACTGGAGTCTGACTCTGCGATCCATGGTCTCCAGCAAGTGACTCTTCCCTGTCCATCAGCAACTCCCAGAGCTTCCTCACACTCATGTCCATTGAGTCAGTGATGCCATGTAAGCATCTCATCCTCTCTCTCCCCTTCTCCTCTCATCTTCAGTTTTTCCCAGCATCAGGGTCTTTTTCATTGAGTCTGTTCTTCGCATCAGGTGGTCAAAGTATCAGATCTTCAGCTTCAGCATGTTCTTCCAATGAATATTGAGGACTTATTTCCTTTAGGATGGAGTTGTGTGATCTTCTTGTAGTCCATGGGACTCTGAAGAGTCTTCTCCAACACCACAGTTCAAAAACATCAATTCTTTTGCACTCAGCCGTCTTCATGGTCCAACTCTCACATCCATACATGACTACTGGAAAAACCATAGCTTTGACTAGATGGACCTTTGTCAGCAAAGTAACGTTGCTTTTCTTCCCAGGAGCAAGGGTCTTTTACTTTCATGGCTGTAGTCACCATCTGCAGTGATTTTGGAACCCCCAAATTAAAGTCTCTCACTGTTTCCACTGTTTCTTCCACTGTTTGTCATGAAACAATCTGACCGGTGCCATGATCTTTGCTTTTTGATGGTTGAGTTTGAAGCCAGCTTTTTCACCCTCTTCTTTCAGTTTCATTAAGAGATCCTCAGTTGTACTTTGTGAGAGAGTCATTTCCTAGGCAGGTTGATAAGTCTAGGGGTCCCCAAGGAGAGAGGGGTCCGAATTCTCAAGGAGGAAAAAGAGACAAACTGTTTTTCCTTCTACATTCCTTACGATTATGCATCCTGCCTGAGGACAGTCTCTGGTTTGAGCCTTCTGGACAATCCTGTTATCTTAACCTGTAAATTATGGGAGTGAAGTCATGTTCAACTCTTTGCGACCCTGTGGGCATATCCTACTAGGCTTCTATGTCCATGGGATTCTCCAGCCAAGAATACTGGAGTGGGTTTCCATTTCCTTCTCCAGGGGATCTTCCCAACCCAGGGATCGAACCCGGGTCTCCCGCATTAGAGGCAGACGCTTTAGCCTCTGAGCCACCAGGGAAGCCCTAACTTATGGCAGTAGGTCTGGTCTTTACAAGGATGATGTAACAATAATGTATCCTGCCTAAGGCGGTCTCTGGACTAAACTTTCTAGCTAATTCTGTTATCTTAAAATGTAAATTATGGGAGTAGGTCTGGTGAGATCCTTACAATCTCCAGACATACTTTGGATTCACTGGAGAGTATATAACTCCATTGCTAACAGTAGCATGGGGGTACTCTTTCTACCCCCTTCTGATGTCTACCCCTTTCTGATGTCTAGAAGCTTCTCTGTCTCCTTTATACTTTAATAAAACTTTATTACAAAAATGCTTTGAGCAATCAAGCATCGTCTCTGGCCCCAAATTGAATTCTTCTCCAGAACAAGAATCCCAGCATCTTTGCATGATTCAGCAACGTTTCATTCACTTTCTGCTATAAGGGTGGTGTCATCTGTGGATCTGAAATTATGGATATTTCTCCGTGAAATCTTGATTCCAATTTGTGCTTCATCCAACCCGTTATATCACATGATGTACTCTACATATAAGTTAAATAAGCAGGGTAACAATATATAGCCTTGACGTACTCCTTTCCCAATTAGGAATCAGTCCTTTGTCACATGTCCAGTACTCACTGTCGCTTCTTGACATGCATACAGATTTCTCAGGACGTAGGTAAGGCAGTCTGGTGTTCCCATGTCTTTAAGCATTTTCCACAGTTTCTTGTGATCCACACAATCAAAGACTGTGGTGTAGTCCACAAAGCAGATGTTGTTTTTCCAGAACTCTCTTGCTTATTCAGTTATCCAAAGGATGTTGGCAATTTGACCTCTCGTTCCCCTGCCATTTCTAAATCTTGACATGCATACAGATTTCTCAGGACGTAGGTAAGGCAGTCTGGTGTTCCCATGTCTTTAAGCATTTTCCACAGTTTCTTGTGATCCACACAATCAAAGACTGTGGTGTAGTCCACAAAGCAGATGTTGTTTTTCCAGAACTCTCTTGCTTATTCAGTTATCCAAAGGATGTTGGCAATTTGACCTCTCGTTCCCCTGCCATTTCTAAATCCAGCTTGAGCAGCTGGAAGCTCTCAGTTCACATACTGGTAAAGCCTCGCTTGGAGAATTTTGAGCCTTTCTGTTGTTTGATACGAGGGAAACTGTGCAGTAGTCTGACTGTTCTTTCACATTGCCTTTCTTTGTGATTGGAAGGAGAACTGACCTTTTCCCGTCCTGTGGCCACTGCTGAATTTTCCAAATTTGCCGGCTTATCGAGTGCAGAGCTTTAGCATTATCATCTGTTAGGACTTGAAATAGGTCAGCTGGTTCCATCACCTGCACGAACTTGTTGGTCTTCATGCCTTCTAACGCCGACTTGACTTTGGATGCCAGGATGTCTGTTACTAGGTGAGTGATCACACCATCACGGTTATCTCAGTCATTAAGTTCTTTTTTGTATAGTTCTTCCATGTATTCTTGCCAATTCAGTTCAGTTCAGTCACTCAGTCATGTCCGACTCTTTGCGACCCCATGAATCACCGCACGCCAGGCCTCCCTGTCCATCACCATTGTGATTATCCGCGTCATGAAGATCCTTTTTGTACAGTTCTTCCGTATATTCTTGCCACCTCTTCTTAATGTCTTCTGCTTCTTTTAGGTCCACCCCGTTTCTGTCCTTTCTTGTTCCCATGTTTGCATGAAATATTCCCTGTACCTCTAATTTTCTTAAAGAGATCTCTAGTCTTTACCGTCCTTTTGATTTTCTTCCCATTTAGGTCTCCACAGAGCAATGAGTAGAGTTCCCTCTTTCAATCATAGTTTGGAAGTCTCTCTTTTTATTTGATTTCTTAAAACTAGTACTTTATTAAGTTTCTCTTATTTGTATTCCGCTTTCTCAGACAGTGCCTTATGTCTCCTCAGTTTCTGCTTAGTTCTCTGTCACTGTCATCTATGATTTTTAAATTGAAACATCTAATAGACCCTTCTCAGAAACATGTATGGCAAGAAGTGGATTTAAGAATTACTAGGCATCCAAGATATGTGAAAGTGTTTGGTGTCTCCACTTAAGATGAGTAAAAGCAAGAAGTAATCATTAGATTGCCTATCACCTCTTAATTCAGTGGTCCTTGGAGGTTTTTATCTTTTTCTTCCCCATAACCTATTTCTTTGCCGTCTCATTTTGTCCAGCCTTCTATTTGTGGTCTCTCTTTTGAAGGGTGCAGGAATGTAGTTGGTCTTCCTTCCTTCCTATCTGCACCTTGGTGGGTAAGGTTGGTCCAGAGGTCTGTGCCCTTATCCTCTCTTGATCTATGCTTTGATTGCTGTTAACCGTGACCAGAGCCTGCCCTGGATATTCAGGGCTGTCTCTGCCTTGTGCTCTCTCTGGTGGGGCCTGTTCCCTGCGTGGTGGAATAGAGCCCCCAGATCTGAGTCTTCGCTGTGACTAGATATGTGAAAGTGTTTGGTGTCTCCACTTAAGATGAGTAAAAGCAAGAAGTAATCATTAGATTGCCTATCACCTCTTAATTCAGTGGTCCTTGGAGGTTTTTATCTTTTTCTTCCCCATAACCTATTTCTTTGCCGTCTCATTTTGTCCAGCCTTCTATTTGTGGTCTCTCTTTTGAAGGGTGCAGGAATGTAGTTGGTCTTCCTTCCTTCCTATCTGCACCTTGGTGGGTAAGGTTGGTCCAGAGGTCTGTGCCCTTATCCTCTCTTGATCTATGCTTTGATTGCTGTTAACCGTGACCAGAGCCTGCCCTGGATATTCAGGGCTGTCTCTGCCTTGTGCTCTCTCTGGTGGGGCCTGTTCCCTGCGTGGTGGAATAGAGCCCCCAGATCTGAGTCTTCGCTGTGACTCTGATCTGTGGTGTGAGGCAGGTGGGATTGGAGCACACCCACTAGGAGAGAAGTCACTGAGTATTACTCCTCGGGGGATGTTCACCTCAGGTGTGCTCAGGTGTCCCCTCTCGTGCGTTCTGCAAGTTCTCATGTCATGTAGTGCTGGCACTGCTCTTGGCTCACCTTAACCATGGGAGTGATGGGACATGGCCCTGGGCTCTCTCAGCTGTTGTTTTCACAAGGTCACCAGCATAGATTCAGTGAAGTCAGGTCCTGGGATTTTACTCAGCGTGGGGCTGGACCTGCTGTTGTTCTATGGGGAGCTCAGGCTCTGTCCTGGCCCAGCCCCCTTGTGTAGGAGCCCACAAAGTCTACAGCTGCTAAAGCTATTCCTGCCATGAATGAGAGAGCCCTGGTTGTTGACTCAGATGCTCTCTAGGGGCTGAGGTTACAAAGCCAGTTGTTGATGTAGACCTTGGCTTGTTTGCTTCAAGGAGAGATTTCAGCTTTTCTCCTTTTCCTTGGGGTTCACCTGTGCTTTCAGCTCCATCTGTGCCTATGGCCAGCTCAAGAGGTGTCTGCTCCTGAGGCTGCCCCAGAGCACAGGAGTCTGCTGATTGTGGACGAGGCCAATGGGGGAGGCCATGACTGGGGGCTCAAAAGACCTATGTGGGTGTGGTTCTTCGTAGTCCCTGTCAAGCAGGGACGGGCACAAGGGACAAGGGGTGCAGTGGGCTTCTGCTTTGGGCATCACTCACCAATGGCACTCTGCTCTCTTGTGGTTTAGGCTCCACCGCAGGCATCCCGTTTGCAGAGCTCCTCCCTTACTCCCATCCCTTCAGCATGTTTCCTCATCACCAATGGCAGTCTGCTGCCTGGGTCTGCTCTCCAAACCCCACATTTCAGCACGCAGCTCTTTTCTTCATTGGAGGACACGCCTCCGAGGCCAGGTGGGCAGGGCTGGGGTCCGTGCCCTGTGTGCAGCTCTCACTCTGTCCTGCTGCCACACCCTGGTTGCCGTGTTCTCTTCTCACAGAGAATGAGGCTCTCCTTGTGTCCAAACTGTGCTCACACAGTGAGGGGCTTCCTCGGATATGGAGGCCTCTCCTCACTTTCATCTCCCTGCAAGATTGCAGGCCTGAACCCACTTCCTCTCTTCTTCCTTTTCCTTCTTTCTTTTGTCCTACTTGGCTCAGCAGGAATCTTTCTTGTCCTTGCGGAGTTCCAAAGGCCTCTACTAGTGTTCAGCTGGGCTCTGTGAGAATTGTTTCATTTCTCATTCATTTGTGGAGAGAGAGATGAGCTTCACATCTGCCTAAGCCTCTGGCATCTTGATTCTTCTGTCTCTGTTTTACTTTTAAACGAGCTAATGGTCATCAATTTTTTCTAAATCTTTAAAGATATTCACTGAGAATAGAAGGGAAAGTTACTTGTTATTTGGTATCTTTCAGCTATGTCTCCACAAGACACCCAGTATTTGATGTCGAAGAATGCAGCATTAGAAGATATATTCCCAAAAGCAAACCTAGGAGTAGATCAAATATTTCTGAAAGACTGGGAATATACAAGGGTAAATGAAAGACAGAGAGGATGTTTATATGGACATAAACAAATGGAAACAGTTACACATAATGCTAACATTATTGTAAAAAGAAAGGAACAACATGAGTCAAATTGGGAAAAACACCAACTTCAGTCTTCAGCATCTACCGAGAAGTGTAAGTGTTTAAGAAAAGATTTCCATCCTCTTTTAAAACGTACACGTTCTTTGAAAGGAAACGTGGAAAATCTGAAAGGTAATCTAGTCTCTACGCAGATAATCATTCAGACAATTCTGAATGTAAGCTTCGAGTAAACATACATTCAAGCATGTCTGAACACCTACAATTTAACAATGAGTGGGCAACCTCACAGTCTAATCAATTTGAGGGATCCATGAGCAGAGGGTCATCTGTCTTCCCCCAACAGATATTTTCTCTGCATTCCAAGATGTATCATGGTGATGATAATGGAACAGACACAGTCCAACCATTACTGTTCAATACATATTGTGATATGGTTAATACACAACAACTTTCTGTGTGTAATAAAATGAGTCACACCTTAAATAAGAGCTCCAATTCCAATAATTACAAGAATATTTATGGTGGAGTGAGAAAGTATTCAGGCAATGAAACTGGGTATACAATTGAAGGAGATGCAAACCTTACAAAACATCAGAGACCCGAATCTTCAAACAAGGATTCTAAAAGTAATAAATGTAGAGATACCTTTGATCAAATGTCAGGTTTTTCTCTAGATAAGAGTACTTGTACTGAAGAGAGGATTTGTACTGAATATGGGAAGGTTTCTAATCACTCTTCAGAACTTATTCAACAGGACACTGTTCAGAATCCACAGAAAGAAAACCAGTGTAAGATATGTGGGAAAGTGTTTAGTAAGTCATGCCATCTAAGTAGACATAACAAAATTCATACAGGAAGGAAACCTTTCAAATGTACAGAATGTAGCAAGGTGTTTAACTTTCGCTCACTTCTTACTAAACATCAGAGAATTCACACTGGAGAGAGACCTTTCAAATGTACAGAATGTGGCAAAGCCTTTACTTGCAACTCACATCTTACTCAACATCTGCGAATTCATACTGGAGAGAAACCTTATAAATGCACACAATGTAGCAAAACCTTTATGCGTTACTCACATCTAACCTATCACCAGCAAATTCATAGTGGAGAGAAACCTTATAGATGTACAGAGTGTAGCAAAGCCTTTATTTGTTACTCACAACTAACCTATCATCAGCGAATTCATACTGGAGAGAAGCCTTATAAATGTAAAGAATGTAACAAAGCCTTTATCTGTTCCTCACATCTTACCGGACATCAGCGAATTCATTCTGCGGAGAAACCTTATAAATGTAAAGAATGTAACAAAGCCTTTCATCATTGCTCAGTTCTTACTACACATCAGCGAATTCATTCTGGGGAGAGACCTTATAAATGTAAAGAATGTAGCAAAGCCTTTATTCAGTGCTCACATCTTATTCAGCATCAGCGGATTCATACTGGAGAGAGACCGTATAAATGTACAGAATGTGGCAAAGCCTTTAGTCATAGCAGTAATCTCACTAAACATCTGAGAACACACACTGAAGAGAAACCCTAGTAATGGAACAAGTGATGGAAGAGGATTGTCCTAAACATGCATCAAAACACAAGAGTTTATACAAGAAACCTGTGGAAATGATGTAGCAAATATATAGAAAGGTATTTTTTCATTTTTCTTTTCAGAAGTTTCTCTGAAGGAGAATGACTGTAGGGAGTACTCCATAGTTAAAACACATAAAAAATGGATATATTAGCTTGAATTTTGACATGAAGGTTAATGGTTCAGTTCAGTCGCTCAGTCGTCTCCGACTCTTTGCAACCCCATGAATTGCAGCACACCAGGCCTCCTTGTCCATCACCAACTCCCCGAGTTCACTCAGACTCACATCCATCGATTCGATGGTGCCATGCAGCCATCTCATCCTCTGTCGTCCCCTTCTCCTGCCCCCAATCCCTTCCAGCATCAGAGTCTTTTCCAACGAGTCAACTCCTCACATGAGGTGGCCGAAGTACTGGAGTTTCAGCTTCAGCATCATTCCCTCCAAAGAAATCCCAAGGCTGATCTTCAGAATGGACTGATTGGATTTCCTTGCAGTCCAAAGGACTTTCAAGAGTCTTCTTCAACACCACAGTTCAAAAGCATCAATTCTTCGGCACTCAGCTTTCTTCACAGCGCAACTCACATCCATACACGACCACGGGAAAAACCATACCCTTGACTAGATGGACCTTTGTTGGCAAAGTACTGTCTCTGCTTTAGAAAGGTACAATTCTTAGCAATGTATGAATGCTTGTTAATAATAACGTGATTTGAGATTATTTGAAGTGAACGTAATTTAGCAGTCAAATAATCCATACTATGCTTTGTTTCTAGTGTATTTGCAAACATAAGTCTTTGATGGTTTACTAAAGATTAGCCTTTTTATACTGTGTTGCAACCATTTCTATCTATTCTCCATTAGAAGAAGAAGATACCATAATGTAAAATGGACAATGAACACCTAATGGAGGTTTTGTCATTGATATAAAATATCTGCAGATTGCCATGATATAAGTGATCATTTAATCTTTCCATGTAGTAAGTTAAGACAGAAGTTGGTTGTAAGGTTTCAATAGTAATATCCTTGATTTGTAAGAAGAACACGATGACAGTTCACTGCAATATTGATGTATCTTTATGATATCGACACAACTCATGATTATGACTTAACAATCTTGAATAAAGACAGTGATAACCTAGAAACGTAAGAAACCCTTCCTGGAAACGGCTTGGAACTAGTGCATACCACGATCACTAAGTGCTTCCTAGGCTTTGTTTGGTGAGCTGTAAAAATCACAAATCTCACATCATTATATCAAAAAATGAATATTTTTCTCCGTACTTTTTATCTGTATTTAATCATGGCTTGTAAAAGGTTTTGTTTCAAATATGTGTGAAATTAATACATGGTTATTAATAAAAGTGAATGGCTTTTAGTGTTTCGGTTGATTATAATGAATGAAATGTTAACCCACCACCAAGAGTAACCGCGCCCACCTTATTTAAGGTTGTAGTGAAGAGACCACAATGAACTATTTTGTAACACAGAGAGATGGCATATGTGTAAAGTAGTTTACTCACTAGCTTTAAATTTCTCATAACTTCAGATATATTCCATCATTTCTATGTTGTATCTCCTCTCCCATTTTGTAACTACTTGGACACTGGAATGATTCTAATAAGAAAGATTATACAAATTATTGTAGACAGTTTCCCTAAACTACTCCGAACTGTTGCTGCCTCAGCATCTGTCTGGGGAGCAGGCAACCTGCAGATTCTTGAGCTCATACCAGCCAGTCCTGTAAGCACCTGCTCTAGGTGACCACCTTCCTGAGACAGGCAGTCTTGCTGAACCCCAGGGTCTATTCACGGGCCCCCTTTCAATCACACTGAGAGAATCCATTTCTAGGCTGGTTGATAAGTCCAGGGATACCCAAGGAGAGAGGAGTCTGGAATTCTCAAGGAGGAAGTACTTTTTTTTCCCCTCTACATTTCTTTGGGATTATGTAACAGATTATCCTGCTTGAGCACAGTCTCTTGAAAAAAAAAAAACCTTGTGGCTAATCCTGTTGTCTAAAAATGTAAAGTATGGGAATGGTTCTAGTGAGTCTTTACGACCTCCAGACATTCTTTTGATTCCCTTGGACTGCAAGGAGATCCAACCAGTCCATTCTGAAGGAGATCAACCCTGGGATTTCTTTGGAAGGAATGATGCTAAGGCTGAAACTCCAGTACTTTGGCCACCTCATGCGAAGAGTTGACTCACTGGAAAAGACTGATGCTGGAAGGGATTGGGGGCAGGAGGAGAAGGGGATAACAGAGGATGAGATGGCTGCATGGCACCATCAAATCGATGGATGTGAGTCTGAGTGAACTCTGAGAGATGGTGATGAACAGGGAGGCCTGGCGTGCTGCGATTCATGGGGTTGCAAAGAGTCGGACACGACTGAGTGACTGAACTGAACTGATGTACAATATTACATTAATTTCAGGTATATACCATAGTGATTCAGAATTTTTACAAATTATACTCCATTAAAAGTTGTCACAAGACAATAGGAATAATTCCCTATGCTAACAATATATCCAGTTATTTATTTTATACATAGTAGTTTTTTTAATTGATTTTAATTGGAGGATAATTATTTTATACATAGTAGTTTTTTTTAATTTATTGATTTTAATTGGAGGATAATTACAGTATATTAGTGGTTTCTTCTATCAGTTCCATCAAGAGGGTCTTTAGTTCTTCGCTTTCTGCCATAAGGTTCGTTCATATGCATATTTGAGGTTATGCATATTTCTCCTGGCAATCTTTACTCCAGCTTGTGCTACATCTAGCCCAGCATTTTTCATGATGTACTGTGCATATAAGTTAAATAAGCAGGGTGAAAATATATAGCCGTGAGTAGTCCTTTCCCAATTTGGAACCAGTGTGTTGTCCCATGTCCAGTTCTAACTTGCTTCTTGACCTGCATTCAGATTTCTCCGGAGACAGGTCAGGTAGTCTGGTGTTCCCATATCCTGAAGAATTTTTCAGTTTTTTGTGATCCACATGGTCATAGGCTTTGGCATAATCAATAAAGGGGTCTAGGTCTAGTAGGATCTTTCTGTCATTAAGTTCTAACCCTGGTATCCTCAAATGGAAATTATTGGAGTGGGTCTGTTAAAATTTTTGCAACCTTCAGACATTGTTTTGATTTATTGTAATTACTGATTTAAAAAGTTTATAGCTTTCTTGCTTAGACTAGCAAGGGTGGCACTCTCCACCCCCTTCTGATGTCTACGTCAGAAGCTTCACTGGCCCTTTTTCACTTTAATAAAATTCTGCTACACAAATGCTCTTGAGTGATCAACCTGGTGCCTGGTCCCTGGTCGTGACATGAATCTGACACCCTTCACTGTAACCTGTCACTGCATTCTAGGTTAGTGGTAATTGTATAAGCTCTGTAGTATTAAATAGTCACAACTTTTCTTAACTTCACAGTAAGACACTTACTTTGTCTTCGTAGTACTTGATCAGTATCTCAGGATCTGATATTATGTGTTTGTTAGTGTTAAATAGGTGATTTGAATAAGATTTTGGGGAAATCATTTTCCAGGCTGTATTAACATTCTCCCTTACATTCTCGTCCTAATTGAATACATATTGGATTGGACACTAATAAATCTCTGACAACACAAATATTCCTTTCTCTGAGGAACAGATCTTATGGTCTCTAAGCTGGACCTGGTCACCTTTCTGGAGCAATTGAACAATCCCAGGAATATAAGGAGAATGGAGACAACAGCCATATACAGTAGGAATGAATAGGTGGAGATGATTACTCAGATAAGAGGTCCAAGGAGCTGGAAGAAGTGATCCTTCGTCAGGTGGTTTTGGAACATCATCTTCAGTGGAAATGATTTTGGAAAACCTGGGTTTCTATTCACTCCTGTCATAGAAATGTATCACCTGCCCTATTCTGTCTTTTAAATTATCCATAAATTCATCTCCAGTGATTACTTTCCTTCATCATAGTGTGAACTAAACGTCTCCTCTTGGCTTGTGAGAAATTGCATTCATTGGTTGCTCTTCCATTTCTTGGGTGGTCCTAGGAAAACTGTGCCCATTTTCAGTAACTGTATGACAGTCCTTTTAAAGTTCCTTTGTACCTCTAGCCAAAAATGTGTGAGTGAAGTGGTAGACAAACTGCTAAATTTCTAGGAATACTGGGGGCAAATTTGTGTATTCTGATTTATAACTTCCTATCCACTGGGAGCTAGAGATAGGACTTTCTAAATAAATTTCAAACTCAATTACTTTTTTCACTGCAGAAAGCAAAACCTTCCAAAAGTGAAAGAATGCACATCTCAGGTTGACTTCAAAGTTTCTCTTTTCCTTATATGATCTCATATTAAATATCTTAAGTGTATTTCCCCCAATTCTAAAATGCTAAAATATGTAAATATTCAATTACCTCGTAGAATTTTAAAATAAACTGGCATAAATGCTTAGCACATTTTCCACCATATTATTAACAGTTGACCCAAGCTAAAACAACTTCTAGATTATAAAAAGTAATCAGTTTAAAAATTTCTAATTGAATATAGCTGTTTTACAATTTTTTTTTTTACTACTGTACTGCAAAGAGAATCAATTATACCTATCAGTCAGTTCAGTTCAGCCGCTCAGTCGTGTCCAACTCTTTGGGACCCCATGGACTACAGCGCGCCAGGCTTACCTGTCCATCGCCAACTCCCAGACCCTGCTCTAACTCATGTCCACCAGTGATGCCATCCAATCATCTCATCTTCTGTCGTCCCCTTCTCCTACTGCCCTCAGTCTTACCCAGCACTAGGATGTTTTCCCAGTGCATCAGTTCTTCGAATCAGATGATTAAAGTATTGGAGCTTCAGCTTCAGCATCAGTCCTTCCAATGAATATTCAGGATGATTTCCTTTAGATTGGAGTGCTGTGATCTCCTTGCAGTCTAAGAGACTCTCAAGAGTCTTCTCCAACACCACAGTTCAAAAGCATCAGTTCTTCGATGCTCAGCCTTCTTTATGGTTCAACTCTCACATCCATACATGACTACTGGAAAAACCATAGCTTTGACTAGACAGACATTTGTCTGGAAAGTAATGTCTATATTTTTTTATTGTGCTGTCTACACTTCTCATAGCTTTCCTTCCAAGGAGCAATCGTTTTCTACTTTCATGGTTGAAGTCAACATCTGCAGTGATGTTGGAGCCCAAGAAAATTAAGTCTCACTGTTTTGACTGTTTTCCCATCTATTTGCCATGAAGTGATGGGACTGGATGCCATGATCTTGGTTTTTTGAATGCTGAGTTTGATGCCAACTTTCTCACTCCCTTTCTTTCAGTTTCATCAAGAAACTCTTCAGTTCCTCTTTGCTTTCTGCCAATAGGATGGTGTCATTTGTATATCTGTGGTTAATGATAATTCTCCCTGCAGTCTTGATTCCAGTTTGTGCTTCTTCAAGCCTGACATTTCACATGATATAAAGTGAAAGTTACTCAATTCTGACCAACAGTTCGTGATCCTATGGACTATGCAATCCATGGAATTCTTTAGGCCAGAATACTGCAATGGGTAGCCCTTCCCTTCTGCAGGAGATCTTCCCATCCCTGGGACCGAACCGAGGTCTCCTGCATGATGTTCTCTGCAATATAAGTTAAATAAGCAGGGTGACAGTGGTCAGTCTTGACAGATTTCTTTCCCAATTTGAAACTAGTCCGTTGTAAAATGTCCAGTACTATTTCTTCTTGACTTGCATTCAGATTTTCAGGAGGCAAATAAGGTGGTCTGATGGTCCCAACTTATTAAGAATTTTCCACTCTTTGTTTTGATCCACACCATCAAAGGCTGTGGCATAGTCAATAAAGCATAAGTAGATGTTTTTCTGGAACTCTCTTGCTTTTTCTATGATTCAAAGGATGTTGGCGATTTAATCTCTGGCTCCTCTGCCTTTTCTGAATCCAGCTTGAACATCTGGAAGTTCTCAGTTCACATACTGTTGATGCCACGCTTGGAGAATTTTGAACCTTACTTTGGTAGCATGGGAAATGAGTGAAATTGTGCAGTAGTTTATTTTTTGGCATTGCCTTTCTTTGGGATTGGAATGAAAACTGGCCTTTTCCAGTCCTGTGGCTACAGCTGAGTTTTCCAAATTAGATGGCATACTGTGTGTAGCACTTTAGCAACATCATCTTTTAGGACTAAAACAGCTCAACTGGAATTCTAACAGCTCCACTAGCTTTATTCATAGTGATCCTTCCCATGGTCCACTTCAGACTCTAAGATGTCTGTCTCTAGCTGAGTCATCACACCATCCTGGTTATATTGGTCACTAAGATGTTTTTTGTATATCTCTTCTGTGTATTCTTCTCCCTTTTTCTTAATGTTTTCCACTTCTATTAAGTCCATACTATATATATCCTTAATTGTGCCCATCTTTGTATGAAAAGTTCCATTGGTATATCTATTTTCTTGATGAGCTCTCCAGTCTTCCCCATTCTATTGATTTCCATCCCACTTTGGTCTCCACATAGCTATGAGTACACGTCCTTATGTTTCTACCATATTTTTTAAAAGCTTTCTTCTTATTTAATTTCTTAAGAACTAGCACTTTATTAAGTTTATCTTATTTGTAATCCACTTCCTCGGACACTGTCTTATGTGTCCTCAGCTTCTGATTAGTTTTCTTTCACTATCATCTATGATTTTTAGATTGAAACACATAATAGAACATTCTCAGAAACATGTTTGAAAAGAAGTGGATTAAAGCATTGTTAGGAGCCTAGGATTTGTGAAAATGTCTGTTGTCTCCACGTAAGACGACTAAAAGCAAGAAGTAATCATTAGATTGCCTGTCTTCTCTTCATTTAGTGGTTCTTGTAGGGTTTGATGATTCTTTGCTCTCTATAACCTATTTCTTTGCCATCTCATGTCCAGTTTTCTGTCTGTGACCTCCGTTTTGAGGGATACAGGAACCTAGTTAGTCTTCATTCTGGTGTCTGCAACTTGGTGGGTGAGGTTGGTCCAGAGGTTTGTGCCCTTATTCCCTTGATCTGGGCTTTGATTGCATTACTATGATCAGAACTTGCCCTGGATATGGAGGGGAACTTCCCTATTGCTCTGTGGGTTTCACTGCCCTCTCTGTGGTGATGCCTGCTTCCTGGTCAGTGGCTAGAGCCCCAGATCTGTTTCTTACCTGTGTTTCTCATCTGTGATGCGAGGCTGGTGGGATTGGCACACACCCACTGGGAGAGAAGCCACTGAGTATTGCTCCTCTCAGAATGTTCACCTTGGAGTGTGCTCTGTGTGTCTCCTTTCAGTCTCCAGCAAGGTCTTGTGTAATCCTATTATTGCATTGCTCTTGCTCCAGCTTAAACATGGGTCACCCTGATTGTTTAGCTCATATGCAGAGTACATCAAGAGAAATGCTGGAGTGGATGAAGCACAAGCTACAATCAAGATTGGTGGGAGATATACCAATAATCTCAGATATGCAGATAACACGATCGTTAGGACAGAAAGTAAAGAAGAGCTAAAGAGCCTCTTGATAAAACAAAGAGGAGAGTGAAAAAGTTGGCTTAAAGCTCAACATTCAGAAAATGAAGATCATGGCATCTGGTCCCATCACTTCTTGGCAAGTAGATGGGAAACAATGGAAACAGTGACAGACTTTATTTTTTGAGGTTCCAAACTCACTGCAGATGGTGACTGCAGCCATGTAATTTAAGGACGTTTATTCCTTGGAAGAAAAGGTATGACCAACGTAGACAGCATATTAAAAAGCAGAGATATTACTTTGCCTACAAAGGTCCATGTAGTCAAAGGTATGGTTTGTCCAGTAGTCTTGTGTGGATGTGAGACTTGGATTATAAAGAAAGCTGAGCACTGAAGAATTGATAAGATACTGAAAGAGTAGGTGCCCAAAGTGCTACTGGAGATCAGTGGAAAAATAACTGAAGAAAATATGAAGGGATGGAGCCAAAGCAAAAAAAAAAGAAAAAAACAGTTGTGGATATGACTGGTGATAGAAGCAAGGTCTGATCCTGTAAAGATCAATATTGCATAGGAACCTGGAATGTTAGGTCCATGAATCAAGGTAAATTGGATGTGGTCAAACAGGAGATGGCAAAAGTGAACGTCAACATTCTAGGAATGAGCGAACTAAAATGGACTGGAATGAGTGAATTTAACTCAGATGACCATTATATGTACTACTGTGGGCAAGAATCTCTTAGAAATGAAGTAGCCATCATAGTCAACAAAAGAGTCCAAAATGCAGTACTTGGATGCAATCTCAAAAATGACAGAATGATCTCTGTTCGTTTCCAAGGCAAACCACTCAATATCATGGTAATCCAAGCCTATGCTGCAATCAGTAATGCTGAAGAAGCTAAAGTTGAACGTTTCTATGAAGACCTTTGATACCTTTTAAAACTAACACCCCCCAAAGATGTCCTTTTCATTATAGGGGGCTGGAATGCAAAAGTAGGAAGTGAAGAAACACCTGAAGTAACAGGCAAATTTGGCTTTGGAGTATGGAATGAAGCAGGGCAAAGTCTAATAGGGTTTTGCTAAGAGAACACACTGGTCATAGCAAACACCTGCCGGGGGCCAGCGTGAGGAATCCCGCCCATGACAAGGTCATGATGAACGAAGCCTGACAAAACACAAGGACGTGATCAAATTTCAGGGATTCCCCCTTGAATTTCCTGAGCATCCACACCCCCAAGACCAGAATCTCCCTGCTTTACTGTGTTATGCTTTCTACCTACTCTTCTGTCATTAACAGGGGGCTGTCCTCCCACCATATTTTTCTGGAAAAAAAAATAATTTAGAGCTTTTAGATAATAAATCTCCTGGGCATAATATGAGTGTTTCAATCCCAAAACCCCTCTGATGGCTTTCTAGCCTGCCTGCAGGATTCTTAAAGCTGTTCATGTGATTGTTTGAGACCTCCTGACTGCACGAGGCGCAGGAAGCTTAAAACATCTTAGGAATGTAGGGGCTTCTGAGGAGTCAAAATTATTAGAATAGGACTGATTAAAGGTTTCATTTGTTGAGCCAATACTTTCTGCCAAATTTTCATATCCTTTATTTTTAGATATAGTTGGTATGTAGAAAAACAAGTTGTGGACCTGGTATTAGCAACATTAGATCTTTGAGTTGCATGCTTTCTTTGTTATAATCCACTGCACCTTTGTTCTGCAGGAATGTAACTTTATTTAGTACTTTGAGGGTGATGCAGAGTAAAGGAAAAACACTTCTAGGGAGAAGGAGTTTTCTGGTTGATAGACAATTATCCAGGAATTGAGCCATTAAAATGTTAATAAGCCTCTTGGCCAGAAGATAATGTAAACCACCTGAGACCTTTTGTATATGGGAGGGTATGCATAAAGAAAGACTTGTCTCAAAGAGGGTCAGGACTGCTGCCCCTGCATAACTCTGCATATTCCATTATGTACAACTTGGGGTATATAAACTGATTTTGAAAAATAGTTTTTGGAGTCTTGCACTGGTGCTGGGCTTCCATGGCGACTCTTGCTCCTGCTCCTTCCCTCTCCTTTTCAGGCTGATCCCTTGGAACGTGGAGGCTCACCATGTCTATTACTTGTCCTGGTTTCTAAGATCCGTAAGAGAGTTCTCAAGGCGGGGCACTCTCTGATATTCAAATGGGTACCAGCAGCCTAACATAGATAGTGCAAGTTCCTTGTCTGGAACTTTACTGGTATTCCACATAAACCAAGTTAATCAGCTTCTTTCTCCACTAAATTTTCCTACTACACTATTTCTTCCTAATCTAATCTTATATTAATAAATAAATTTTCCTCGCCAATGCCATCCCGCTTCGAATTCCCTGGATCCACCGGGGCTGGACCCCGGCAAACACCCTCTTCCAACAACACAAGCGAAGACTCTACACATGGACATCACAAGATGGTCAACACTGAAATCAGATTGATTATATTCTCTGCAGCCAAAGATGGAGAAGCTCTATACAGTCAGCAAAAACAAGACTGGGAGCTGACTGTAGCTGATTATGAACTCCTTATTACCAAATTCAGACTTAAATTGAAGAAAGTAGGGAAAACCACTAGACCACTCAGGTATGACCTATATCAAATCCCTTATGATTATACAGTGGAAGTGAGAAATAGATTTAAGGGCCTAGATTGATAGAGTGCCTGATGAACTATGGACGGAGGTTCGTGACATTGTACAGGAGATACGGATCAAGACCATTCCCATGGGGGAGGTGGGAATGTAAAAAACAAAATTGCTGTCTGGGGAGGCCTTACAAATAGCCGTGAAAAGAAGAGAAGTGAAAAGTAAAGGAGAAACAGAAAGATATAAGCATCTAAATGCAGAGTTCCAAAGAATAGAAAGGAGAGATAAGAAAGCCTTCCTCAGCAATCAATGCAAAGAAATAGAAGAAAAC
>SJYC01047572.1:0-13191 GCA_006408675.1 Madoqua kirkii | reverse complement strand
ACAAATATGTCGAAAAGTATTTAATCAAAAATCAAATTGAAATGAATGACAGAGATTTCATACTAGAAAGTATTTCATCTATCCTCTTTTCTAAATTTTCTCTAGAAGGAGAATTACTGTACAGAGTAATCCATAGTTTAAAAACATAGAAAATGGACATATTAGCCAGGATCGTGAGATGAAGGTTAATGGTTAGGAAACTACACTTATTAGCAATGTATCTTTGTTTACAATAACTTGATTTGAGATTAGTTGAAAAGCAAAATGAATGTAATTCAATTCTGAAATATCCATACTATGCTTTGTTTCTACTGTGAATGAAAACAAGTTTTTGAAGATTTATGTTTCAAAGATTAGCCTTTTTATGTTGTGTTGCAACCATGTCTATCTACTCTCCATTAGAAGATGAAGGATACCATAAGGTAAAATGTACAATGAGCATCTAAGTGAAGGTATTTATCATTGACATGAAGTATGCCGGGGTCCAGCCCCGGTGGATCCAGGATAATTTGAAGCAGGGACGGATTTGGCATCCTAGGAAAAAGCTATTTAATTAGGGGTATAAAGAGAAATTAGAAACATAGTGTAGTAGGAAAATTAGTGGAGAAAAAGATGCTGAATAACTTGGCTTACTTGGGGTACCAATAAAATCTCAAGACAAGAGATTTATACCACCTACGTAGGCCACTGGTGCCCACTTGAATAGCAGAGGGTGCCCCACCTTGGGCTCCCTCTCACATGGATCTTACAAGCCAGGGCAAAATTAGCAGGCTTGGTGAGTGCCCACGATCCAGATGGGAATTCAGCCAGAAAAATGGAGAACAAGAAAGAAAGACACGGGGGAATCAGTCTTTCCAGAAACTGATCCGTTTTCTTTATTTTCAGGTTTGCTTATATACCTTTTTTTACATATAGAGACAAATGGAAATTTTAAAGTTGCATGGAGGTCAGCAGTCCTGGCCTTTATGAAAATCAGGTGCTTCATATAAATGTATACAAAAAAATCTTAGGGGTTTTACATCATCTTCTGGCCAGGGGACCTGCTAACATTTTATGATCCTTTCTTTCTGATAACAATCAGTCAAACTTATTTTTCAGGGGTGATTTTTCTTAAACCAGGCACCACCCTCTGAAGGTACCAGATAAAGTTGCATTCCTATAGGGTGAGGGTGTAGTGGGTTACAATTAAGAAAGGGATTTACTTAGCCTAAGGTTAACATGATTAATCTTAAAGGTTAATACTTATTTCTCCTATATGCTAGTTATATTCATTATAAGGGCAGGGAATATGGAGACTTAGCAGCAAATATTGGCCCAACAAATGAAAAACCCGTCACCAATATAATTCCTACTCAACCCATATACTAATAATTTCTAACTTCCTAAAAGAATCTGCCTTTAGTAAGTCTAAAACATCTCATGCCTCTTACGGTTGGGAGGCTGTAATCAATCACATGTGGCTGGATGAACCTGTTCAGGCAGGCTACATAAACTTCAGAGGAGTTCCTAGTTGAAACACTTTTGTCATACCCAGGAATTTGTATTATCTTGGAGCTGTAAGTTAACTCCTCCAAGAGACGTGATGAGGGACAGCCTCCTGTAAAGTCAGAGGTGTAGGTGACAGCATAAAACAATAAAGTAGGCAGACTCTGGTTCCAGGGGTAGATGCTCGGGAACAGGGTCTCCTAAGGCTCAATCCTGCCTTTGCGTTATGCTGAGCCTCCTTCCTCATGACTTTAGCCATGGGCAGAGTTCCTCACGCTGGCTCCCATCAGAAGTATCCTGGGAGGTTGACATAATGAAAGTGATAATGAAATATTTCCATGTTTTAAAGTAAGACAGACATTTGATCTATTTTGACCAGGAATTGAACCTAGACCCCCTGCACTGGAAATGCGGAGTCTTAGCCACTGGACCACCAGAGAACTTCTCCAAAAGTTGATTCTAAATTTTTAATACTTATATCACTTGAATCATAAGAACACAATCACAGTTCACTACAATATTGATGTAACTTTATAATATCAACATAAGTGAAGTATATTACTTGACAATGTTGAAACAAAGACAGCCTCTGTGATAACCTAGAAATGTATTAGAAACCCTTTCCAGAAAAGGCATGTAATTAGTGTATTTCTTGTTTACTAAGTGTTTCCTAGCGTTTGTTTTGTAAGTCATAAAAATAATGATCCTCACATCCTTTTATGAGAAAAATGAGTTTCTCTGTAATTTTAATCTAACTTAAACATGGATCATACGATGGATTGTAAAATGTTTAATTTCAACTTTGTGTGAAATTAATACATGGTTATTAATAAAAGTGAATGGTTTCTAGTGTTTCAATTGATTGTAATGAATGAATTGTTAAGGCTGTGACGAGCAGTCTTACTCAACACCAGGTTCTACTTCACAGGTCCCCTTGAATCCTGCTCCTCTTGGTCTGAAGGGACCAATTCACCCTCAGTCTGCGGAACCCAGAACACATCACCCAGGGTCATTTATAAGCTTGAGCCCGATGTACTAGCACTTTCTGTTCCTATGAAATTAATACATGGTTATTAATAAAAGTGAATGGTTTCTAGTGTTTCAATTGATTGTAATGAATGAATTGTTAAGGCTGTGACGAGCAGTCTTACTCAACACCAGGTTCTACTTCACAGGTCCCCTTGAATCCTGCTCCTCTTGGTCTGAAGGGACCAATTCACCCTCAGTCTGCGGAACCCAGAACACATCACCCAGGGTCATTTATAAGCTTGAGCCCGATGTACTAGCACTTTCTGTTCCTGGTCCCTCAAGGCTTGCTGTGAATTCTCTCATAAACTCACCAGCTTCAATTTTCCTTTCTTCTTCTGTTGAACTAAGATTTTCCATGGGATCATTTTACCAAATGTAAATTTAACAAAGTCATAGGAAGAATAATTAAAAAGCGTGATTGCAAAATTCTGAATTAAGATTCGTAAATTTTTACCCCATGTACCTCAGCATGTCTCTGGGCTTAAAGGAACTGTTTTCTCATGCCCTTGACATACATTGAATGCAATATATAAAGATCTGAAGGTACGCACATTAGCAGTGAGAAAACTAATGGAGAATGTGTGAGTGTAGGTGTATTAGTGCATATTTATTTACAGAATTTGGGAATGATGATCAAAAGGGAGAATTTCAGCATTGCAGATGATTTACCAAGAACTTATAGAGTTGTCAACTTATTTCTTTTGTCGACTTTTCATGGAATATATTTCCTTACAGGCCAGGAGGTTCCGTTTGTTAAGGAACTTCCACACTGTCCTCCCTAGTCACTGCACCAGCTTCCATTCCCTTCAGTCACGTAGGAGGTTTCCTGATCTCCATAGTGTCTTCAGCCTTTATTGTATCATTAGTGGGCATTTTGGTATTGGTTATTCTGAAGGAATGAGGTGATGCCTCATTGTAGTTTTGTTTTCCATTTCTTAAGTTAGTGATGCTGAGTGTCTTTCATTGGCTTCTTGCCCATCTAAATGTCTTCTTTGGAGGTATGAGGTCTTGGCCCAATTTTTGATTATTTTTGTCCCTGATATGTTTTTAAAATTTAAATTGTTGTCTGTGGCTGTGTGAGGGCCTCCTCTAGTTGTGGTGCGTGTGCTCCTCATTGCAGTGGCTTTTTCTGTGAAGCGCAGTTCCAGGTGTCGGTAGTTGCGGCGCAGGCCCAGTGGTCGTGGCCCGCAGACTAAGCTGCCTGCAGCATGTGGGGTATTCCTGGGCCAGCGCTCAAACCCGTGTCCCCCGCACTTGCTGGCAGATTCGTATCCATTGGGCAATTGTTTCACAGTTTTTTGTAAAAACAGGCATTTTTTTTTCTTTTGAGATGTATATATTTTTTGGTTTTGAGTTTTTTGTCTTTTTAAAATTTTTTCAATTGAAGGATAACTGCTTTATAGAATTTTGTTATTTTCTGTCAAACACGAACAAGAATCAGCCATAGGTACACCCGTGTCCCCTCCCTCCTGGGCCTCCCTCGCATGCCCCTCCCCATCCCACCCTTCTAGATTGTTACAGTGCTGTGTTCCTTTCTGCTGTATGACATTGTCAATCAGCCATAAGTGTTGAGGCAGTCTGAGTGCGGGCTGGAAAAGAATGTCCAGACACAGGCCATTTCAGAAAGGAGTGAGTTTATTAAAAACAAAGGGCAGAGATAAAGCAGGCACTGCGAGTGCAGTGGGCCCACATCTGGACAGACCAGGGGATGCCGGCAGTTTCCATGGGCTAATAGCCAATTTTTACAGCCTCAAAGCAAAATTGCTGCTGGATGGTTGACGTTAGGTGATTGGTTGGGGCACTATAGGGTGCTTACTGGAGTGGGCATCTTTGCCCCCCTGGGAGTTGGGAAGCTTGGTAGTGACTATCAGTGGCCTTTTGAAAAGGTTACAAAGGGGCTCAGTCAGCTTTGAAAGTGTCCTTGACTCTGAGCTCCGCTTCTGTGTTCTTGGTGCAAGGCTTCGCACCTGTGGTGCTGGGGCAGCATGCCGCAAATAACAGTAGCCGTGATCTATATTGTTTGTGTTGATTGTGTTGTTCCACTGGGCAGTCATGGAAAGCGGAATCAAAACACTAAGAATGATGCTGAAGATCCAGCAGAGGATACTGAAGGTGCCCACATATTTGGGAGCTTTTCTCTTAAGCTCAGCCCACCTGGAGTCACCGGGAATGATCACCTGAAAGACACTCAAGAGGAAGATGGTGCCGATGGGCACATCTCTGCCGACTCTTTGAACGTAACAAGCAAGTGTGCATCCAAAGCTGCCAGTGTTTCAGGAATTCCTTTGAAATGAACAACTAAGAGTTTGGCTAGAGTCACGTGCTTGAGAATCCGGTCTGTGGACTGACATTTGAAATAAAGGGAAAGAAAATGGTAAACAAGACAGAAATTCCCATTAATCCCTGCCGTAGTCTGCAATAAAAAGATCACTCCTATTGCCAAATCCTCGGGGGCCATTCTATAAGATCCCAGGAATTGATAATCTTCTGAGCCAGAGAATCCTGCATGAGAAAATGAGGCAGAACTCTGTACCATGTCAACTGGAATTGATACTCTTAAGTATTGTTCACTTACCTTAGATCCCACTGAAAAAGAATTATTTGTATTTCTTCCTGTAAAACAAGTGTCTGATATTTGAATGTGTAACAGTGAAAAAACTTAAAGGAATATCAGTGAGGATTTAAAAGTCATGGCCTATTGGTTCAATGGTAAATATTCCACTTGCCAAGCAGGAGACCAGTGTTCGTTCCCTGAGTAAGGAACAAATGAGTGTAATATCAGTAAAGATACCATGATTATATTTTAAACTACACAAGATGATTTTTAAGTTCACACAGGGTAAAGATAAGGTAAGAGTAAAAATATTCAGGAAACAATATTAAAGCATATCATTTAGTTACAATAAATGAAAGTTTGATAATAAAGTAGAAATAGGTGGATGTGAATTGATAAATTCAGTACAATGGTGGGAAGGAGGATAAATACTGCATTACAAAGCAGCAGTGAAAAGACGATTTTTTTTTTCAACAAATGAGTTAGTATAATGGTGACTATCTTCCCACTTTTGTACATAACAAGTGAATCAAAGTTTTTAAAAATATTGGTAAAACATATATAACATGAAATTATGAAAATAAATAAAAGTCATATCTATAATACAGGTTCATATATATCAAAATTCTTGCCATGATGAGTATTTTCATTGAACCATAAGTAGCAGTGAGGCTAATACAGGTTGATGATTTGTAAAATTTTAAATCCTTTTTATAAAAAAGGTGAAAATTAGAACTTAGTTCAGTTCATTTGTGACCAACTCTTTCCAGCCCCGTGGACTGCAGCACACCAGGCTTCCCTGTCCATCACCAACTCCCAGTGTTTGCTCAAACTCGAGTCCTTTGAGTCAGTGATGCCATCCAACCATTTCATTGTCTGTCGTCCCCTTCTCCTCTCTTCAATCTTTCTCAACATCAGAGTTTTTTTCCAATAAGTCAGTTCTTCGCATCAGGTGGCCTAAACTATTGGAGCTTCAGCTTCAGCATCAGTCTTTCCAATGAATATTCAGGACTGATTTCCTTTAGGATTGACTGTTATTATCTCCTTGCTGTCCAAGGGACTCTTGAGAGTCTTCTCCAACACCATAGTTGAAAAGCAGCAATTCTTCAGCGCTCAGTTTTCTTTATGGTCTAACTCTCACATTCATACATGACTACTGGAAAGACTATAGCTCTGACTATACAGACCGTTGTTAATAGAGTAATGACTTCGATTTTTAATATGCTCTCTAGGTTGGTTATTGCTTTTCCTCCAAGAAACAAGCGCCTTTTAATTTCATGACTGCAGCCAATATCTATAGTGATTTTGGAGCCCAAGAAAATAAAGTCTGCCACTGTTTGCATTGTTTCTCAGTCTACTGAAGTCCATCCCATGAAGTGATGGAACTGGGTTTCATGATCTTCATTTACTGAATGTTGAGTTTGAAGCCAGCTTTTTCACTCTCCTCTTTCTCTTTCGGCAAGAGATTCTTTAGTTCCTCTTCACTTTCTGCCCTAAGTGTGGTGTCATCTGCATATCTAAGGTTATTTATATTTCTCCCAGCAATCTTTATTCTAGTCTGTGCCTCATCTAGCTGCGCATTTCACATGATGTGCTCTACATTTAAGTTAAATAAGCAGTTTGAGAACATACAGCCTTGATGTACTCTTTTTGAAATGTGGAACCAGTCTGTTGTTCCATCTCCAGCTCTAACTGTTGCTTCTTGACCTGCATACTGATTTTTCAGGAGATAGCTAAGGTGTTCTGGATTTCCCATCTCTTTAAGAATTTCCCACAGTTTCTTGTGATCCACACAAATACTTTAACATAGTGAAGCAGAAGTAGAGGTTTTTCTGGAACTCTCTTTTTCTATGATCCAAGGGATGTTGGCAATGTGATCTTTGGTTCCTTTGTGAATGTGAAGTCACTTAGTCGTGTCCAACTCTTTTTGACCCGTGGACTGTAGCCCACCAAACTCCTCCATCCATGGGATTCTCCAGGCAAGAATACTAGAGTGGGTTGCCATTTCCTTCTCCAGGGGATCTGCCTGACACAGGGATCAAACCCAGGTCTTCCACATTGCAGGCAGACGCTTTAACCTCTGCACCGACAGGGAAGCAAAATCTCCTATAGAGACACAGAACTTCAGATCCAAGTACTAACATCAAAGATTTCAAGGGAGGAAAGGAAGCCAGGTTGAAAGAAGTAGTGGGGGGTGGGGGGGTGTGGCCTTATAGATGTTTCCTGCCACCTACAGATACCCAGGCATTATGGGAGTTTTCCCTGGGCCTCCAGAGAAGGGAGAACTGGAACTCGGCCCTATCAGAAATCAGACCAGACCAGAACCATAATTCGAGTTGTCTGCCAAGAAGAGGTGATCAGTCTCCAATCCTCAGCTCAGGTTGAGGGCCGTTTCACCAGATTCCTGCATCCAGAACTGGGGGATTAGAAAAACAGGGAAGGAGAGGAAGAGTTAGGGAGAGGAAAGAGAGAGGGAAGGGGAGAGAGGTCAATAAAGTCTCTTGTTTCTTACCGGTTGGGGCACTCTGGCCAGTTGTCTGCGTCAGGAGAAGACCAGGGACGAAAAGGTCCCAGTTGCAGCTGCTGGGTCTGGTCCATTGGCAGGCAAGCTGGCCCCTGAGTACCCAGAGTGGTCAGGATGTCAGCCTCAGTGAAGAAGAGCCTCGCCACAGTCACCATTTGTTGCAGGAAGGCGGACCCCTTCCAGGGCCTGAAACCGGCTCTTGTCTAACACTCAGAAATGAATTGTCCGAGCCAAATTGGTTCCTTTGCCTTTTCTAAATCCAACTTGAACATCTGGAAGTCCTTGGTTCACATACTATTGAAGCCTGGCTTGGAGAATTTCGAGCACTACTTTGCTAGCATGTGAGATGAGTGCAACAACTCTGCTTCAGTTTGACCGTTCTTTGGCATTGCCTTTCTTTAAGATTTGAATCAAAACTGATATTTTCCAGTCCTGTAGCCAGGGTTGAATTTTTCAAATTTTCTGGCACATTGAGTGCAGCGTTTTAACAGCATCATCTTTTAGGATTTGAACTATCTTAGCTAGAATTCCAAAACCTCCATTAGCTTTGTTTATAAGTGATGCTTCCTAAGGTTCACTTGATGTTGCACTCCAGGATGTCTGGCTCTAGGTGACTGATCACATTATCGTGGATATCTGAGTCGTTAAGATCTTTTTTGTATAGTTCTTCTGTGTATTCTTGCCATCTGTTCTTAATATCTTCTGCTTCTCTTAGGTCCATACCATTTCTGTCTTTTATTATGAACTTTACTTATTATATTTAATCACAATAATAATGTATTTTACACAAGCAGTTATGTTTTAAAATAAACGATATATGTATACATATATGTTGCCATGCCTTGTCATTTAAATTTAAGTTTGATAGCATTTCTAGACATTATTTGGGTAGCAAATTTCTGTTTATCTTCAAATAGTTACTATTAAGTCAAAAAGGAGTACAGATAGGCTATGGTTTTTCCAGTAGTCATGTATGGATGTGAGAGTTGGACTGTGATCTAGAAGGCTGAGCGCTGGATGATTGATGCTTTCTGAAATGTGATGTTGGAGAGGACTCTTGAGAGTCCCTTGGACTGCAAGGAGATCCAACTAGTCTATTCTGAAGGAGATCAGCCCTGGGATTTCTTTGGAAGGAATGATGCTAAAGCTGAAACTCCAGCACTTTGGCCACCTCATGTGAAGAGTTGACTCATTGGAAAAGACTTTGATGCTGGGAGAGATTGGGGGCAGGAGGAGAGGGGGACGACGGAGGATGGGATGGCTGGATGGCATCACTGACTCTGGACGTGAATCTGAGTGAACTCCGGGAGTTGGTGATGGACAGGGTGGCCTAGTGTGCTGCGATTCATGGAGTTGCAAAGACTTGGACATGACTGAGTGACTGAACTGAAGTGAATAAAATGTAGATATACTGAAAGAAGTAGAAGTATCAGCCATTGAGTCATATTCAGTCATGTCCAGTCATATCCAACTCTTTGTGACTCGATGGACTGTAGCCCACCAGGTTCCTCTCTCCATGGAATTCTCCAGAGAAGAATATAGGAGTTGGTTGCGATTTCCTACTCCAGGGGATCTTTCTGACTCAGGGATTGAATATGGGTCTCCTGAATCTCGGGTAGATTCTTTATGGTCTGAACCACCAGGGTCCCCCTGATTGTAGTCTAATTTAGAGGCCTGCTCTATGGCAGGGCTTCCGTGATAGCTCAGTTGATAAAGAATCCGCCTGCAATGCAGGAGACCCCAGGTGGATTCCTGGCTTGGGAAGATCCCTTGGAGAAGGGAAAGGCTACCCCATCCAGTATTCTGGCCTGGAGAATTCCATGGACTGTATCGTCTATGGGGTTTCAAAGTGTCAGACACGACTGAGCCAGTTTCATATTTCTATGACAATTTTTATTTTTTCTTAAAAGCTGTATAATTATGTAAACAAATAAATTATATATGTGTAAGTATATATAATGTATATATTCATTAAAAACTATATAAATTATACAGAGTGAAGTATGTCAGAATGAGAAATATAAATATATACTAATGTATATATACAAAATCTAGGAAGATGGTACAAAAGTATTTAATTGCCAGGAAGCAATGGAGAAACCTGTATGCAGGTCAGGAAGCAACAGTTAGTACTCAACCTGGAACAACAGACTGGTTCCAAATAGGAAAAGGAGTACGTCAAGGCTGTATATTGTCACCCTGCTTATTTAACTTATACGCAGAGTACATCATGAGAAACACTGGGCTGGAGGAAGCACAAGCTGGAATCAAGATTGCTGGGAGAAATATCAATAACCTCAGATATGCAGATGACACCACCATCACTTCATAGGAAATAGATGGGGAAACAGTGGAAACAATGTCTGACTTTATTTTTCTGGGCTCCAAAGTCACAGCAGATGGTGATTGCAGCCATGAAATTAAAAGATGCTTACTCCTTAGAAGGAAAGTTATGACCAACCTAGATGGCATATTCAAAAGCAGAGACATTACTTTGCTAACAAAGGTCCATCTAGTCAAGGCTATGGTTTTTCCTGTGGTCATGTATGGATATGAGAGTTGGACTGTGAAGAAGGCTGAGCTCCAAAGAATTGATGCTTTTCTTCTATGGTGTTGGAGAAGACTCTTGAGATTCCTTAGACTGCAAGGAGATGCAACCAGTCCATCCTAAAGGAGATCAGTCCTAGGTGTTCACTGGAAGTACTGATGCTAAAGCTGAAACTCCAATACTTTGGCCACCTGATACCAAGAGCTGACTCACTGGCAAAGACTCTGAAGCTGAGAGGGATTGGGGGCAGGAGAAGGAGACGACAGAGGATGAAATGGTTCGATGGCATCACCGACTTGATGGACATGAGTTTAAGTGAACTCCGGGAGTTGGTGATAGACAGGGAGACCTGGTGTGCTGCAATTTATGGGGCTGCAAAGAGTCAGACACTACTGAGCGTCTGAACTGAACTGAATTCCAAATCATAAACTGATCTGTTAATTAATGTGACATTAAAAGTATTGAGTGGAAGTCATGATTTCTGAAACATTAATATATCACATTTAAAGAAAATGACATATTTAAAAAGTGGTTTTTATTTTGTAAAATGAAGTTATACAACTATTAATTTTGAGAATATTTTTAAATCAGAGAATAGGACACACTGCTTTTATGCCTGATAGCCGCCATCTGAAACCCATTTATGAAGTTACTTTTGGAAAATGGTCTGACCCAAATCAGCCAACTATGGGTGTTTTCAAATAGAAACGATTTCTTTCTTAAGCACTTTATAAATTCCAGAGTTAGAAAAGGTATTTCTACTACTTCCTGGTAGTTCAGATGGTAGAGAACCTGCCTACAATGTAGGAAACCAGGAATCGATCCCTTGATTGGAAAGATCCCCTGGAGAAGGATATGGCTATCCACTCCACTATTCTTGCCGGAAGACTTCCATGGATAGATGAGCCTGGCTGGCTACAGTCCATGGCGTTGCAAAGAGTCAGACGCGACTGATTGACTAAGCACACAATTGTCAACTGTATACACTGTTTCTAATAAATATCATTTCTATAGGTTTATTAATCATGGAGGTGCTGTTGGCACACATATAGTAACCCCCAAAATGTATGATTTCTGTAAGGTACTCCATGATTTCACATATATCTCTGCAATTCCAGCCATTAGTTACATTAAACATCAGGCTTCATACTGCTTAGATTCTACAATAACAATCACTGTCACAAAAATTACACTGTGATTTCCTTGGTGGTCCAGTAACTAAGAGCTCGCTCTCAATGCTAGCTGCAGCAGGGCAGGGGTGGGAGGTGGGGGTCGGGATAGGGGAAAGGTGCCTAGGTTTGATCCCTGGTCAGGGAACTAGATCCCATATGCCACAAGTAAGGTCCGGTACAGCCAAATAAATATTTTTCAGAAAGAATTACACTAAGATACATTAGGAGGCACTGGGAACTGATATCTGGTGGAGCACCTACTCTCTCTTTAATAGCTCCATTTAAGTTTTTGAATTATTCCTCCTTCCAGTGTTACTTTGAGTCAGAACACTTCCCTTTTCCAGCATGGTCACCGACCCAGACTCCCCAAAGCACCTGTTTCTTGCAGATTCTTGCCCCCAGGCTGAAACAGAAATACTCACCTGATATCCTCACATAGCCCGGATTCCGGGGTCAGGGTGCTGGTCACGGCAAGCTGCTCCTGTGACAGGGAGGGAGGCAGCCAGACCCCTAGATATGGGTTTGTGATCCTGTGACCTCCTGTCCCCTCAGAACTGCAATTATCTTTTCACCTGTATCTGCAATGTGAGACAGGCTTGGGGAACTGACATTATTTGTGAAAATCTTTATTGATCAGTTGCTAATGATAAAATAACAAAACTTTGTACTGATCATCTCTAAAAGGACTATTGAAATGTTTGAGAAAGGTTCTATTCCCTTTGGTCTCTGGAGACAGACAGGGACTCACAAGGAACCAGTAGTAAATACTGAGGTCTAAGAAAGGAAGGGAATTTCATGTGTCTGCTTGTACAGTTTGTATCCATTAGATGTGTTTTTACCAAAAATGAGTTATTTCCTATTCTTGAGACAACTGAACTGTGCCTCTCTTTAGATTATGAGTAGAGAAATGGAGCCAAAACACCAGAGAGGGAGTTTTCAAGAATTTCTCCATCTGTCATTTTACAAAGGTGAAATTTTCATACCTCATTGTCTGAAATGTCATAGAACTTCTCAAAAAGTATCTTGAGGCAAATACCCCCAGTTTATAGTTAGGATTCAATGTCTGATAGATCGAAATTCCCACATAATTTCCACTGTAGTCTGCAATAGCAGGTGCACCTTAGTGCCAACTCCCTAGAGAATATTCTCCTAGTTCTTAGGGACCAAAATTCTATTCAGAACCAGAGGTTCCAGCAGGGAATCGTGAGATTTGACCTACTGATACTTCTGTGATGAAAAGCTATACCCTCTACTTAGAATTTGTCCCCACTAACAGATACTTAAGTAACATATTTTCTTTTAATTTTGTTCACACCCCAAAACATGTGGGATCTTAGTTCCCCGCTAGGGAAGGAACCGCAATTCTGCAACAGAAGGTAGGGTCTTAAGCATTAGGCTGCAGGGAAGCTACTAAACACATTTTCTTTAATAAGTAATTTGTTAACTTGACATTCATTTTCCTTTATATTGTAATGATTAATGCTTTCTGTTTAAGAAATGATTAAGTCTTCAACTCTGAGATCTTAGCTCCTCAACCAGGGATTGAACCCAATAACCTGCAGTGAAAGCACAGCATCTTAACCACTGGACTACCAGGGGAGTTGCTAATCTCGCATTTAAAGAGAAGGGTGTACTCCCCTGGGATACAATTGCCTGTGGGCCTCACTGTTTTACCTATCTTGTGTTAGCTCTTCTCCACATTAACCTTTCAAGGACTGGGTGAAGAGGAGGAGGTTAGGAAAGAAAGCCAACAGTGGGGAGGGTGTTTGGGAAGTTAAGTGCAGAGCAGTCGATGTGATCCACACGCCCCATTTGCCTAGCTTCGTGCCCAGTTTTAGCACAAAAACTGCTTCTTGGAAACTTGTTCAATCCTGTAAAA